>JAJSOF020000001.1:184634079-184819079 GCA_025594305.2 Periplaneta americana | reverse complement strand
AAATCTGGGGATCTGGGAGGCCAAACAATATTTCAGAACTTCGAAATGACGTTATTCGCGAAGAGTTGACGCACAGCTGCAAGAAATTCTAGCGGTGAAAATCTTGCAAGTTCCAGGATGAGAACTGTCTCAAGCCACTGGACATGCCGAGCAACTTTCATTCTTGTGGTTCGACTTTTCTCACCTTCACAAAAATAGGTACCAACAATCCATTATGAAAAGGCTGCACAACCACAGTGTCACCTTTTGATTGTGTAAAAGTTGCTTGTGTAGTTGTTGAGAATTTTTGGGGACCGGTAGCGAAAATTTTGTGTATTAACTGCTTAGGCATCTATAGTTTGCGTAGATATACGTTTTCTCAATCAATTTTTGCTCAAAACTGACCATAGAAATCACGTCGATTAATTTTGTCTATAGGGGAAACTCGGCTAATTCCGCAGTACGGGTAATTCCGCATTAGTGCATATATGATTTTAGTGCGGCTTTACAATAGCGTGAACGTAAGTTTTGAGAGTCTGTCAACAGGAGGCATGTCCTCTGCAGTGCTATAAAAAAATCAAGGATATTGGTCGACACCTCTGTCGGCAATACAGTGAAACATAGAAAGTTTGCTGTTTTTTTGTATTTTGCTACACAGCTGTGAAGAAAGTGAGCATTGTTACATATAAATTGTTCCTTTTATATTATTTTTATAATGTATTTCACAATTATTTACCACTGCGGAATTAGCCAAGTCCTATTGCGGATTTATCCGCACTGTTGCGGAATTACCCGAGTTGTTTTTTTCAACTGTAATGTATGTACAACTAAATATATTTGCATTTTAATAGGTCTCTTTATCTCATTTGGCAATGAAAGGTTTCGTCCATTTCTACATACCTTGATAATATTTTTCAATAAACATTTTAATAAAAACAAGATAGATTTGTGGGAGATCGTGCGTATTTGCTTGGTTTCCGCACAAAACCAATCCGCGGAAAGTGTAAAATTCCACATTCAGTATTCCCAACCTAACACACATAACAATTTCCCTCTTCTTACCGCTTAAGTGACATATTGATTTTACTGCTTTAGGCTTTTAACATCATTAATTTTAGAGACGTTCAATATAGTAATAATTATAAATTGGAAACTTACCACTGCAATTTAACCCAAATTGCACTGTTAATTATTGTTTTTAAATATTTGCAAAAATTAAGTAAACTCTACAACTGCACTAAAGTTACTGCATTCGTGATGCAAGTAACATTAAGGAAGCCGTGAAAAAATCAACAAAACTGGCAAAATTAAACTTGCCGATGTTATTACTGCAATATGTTATATAAATAATATTGTTAAAATATTAAAATGAAAAATAAATCATTACATAACCTTACCATTTGTTTTAAGTTCGCATGTATAGACTGGGGGGAAAAAAAGACAGACGTATATCACGGCCTGCTGGAGTATAGTAAACACTGAAAACATTTTAAAGCAACAATGTTGGAGATAGATATTTTTGTTTTGCAAATTTGCCGTCATTGAAGAGAAACCAAGATGGAGATTTCATTGCAACTAATTAGAAATTCCTCTTTCAGGTATGTAATAAACGATCTTCGCACAAAATAATGTACGATACACGAGCGGTATGTTTTCTTCCAATTCTCGGAAATTAAAAGAAGCTCAACTACGTTTCGCTTTTTCAAACTTTTCCTCGAACATGAAAACTTCAACATACCGCTCTTGTAACGCATATTACTATTACTTCTTAATATTACGAAATTAGCCGAGTCTCCCCTAGATTTTAATTGATGGACACACTGGAGCTTATATGAATGAAAGCGCAAGTTTTGCTCAATATTCTGCACGAGATATGTTCAATATCGCTGAAAGTCTTCGCAATGAAAGTTCAGGAATCTGAACAACAGCGGTTCTTACAGTCTCAATGTTTGCTGGTGATTTAATGGTTTTCTATTTACCTCGAGGTTTTTTTTTTCTTGCTAAAGCTTCTGGATTCTGTCTTACAAGAAATCTCTCGGTTTCTTGCTTAGCCACTCATACACGTATAATTATCTTCTCATCAGAATGAAAGCAAGGGAAAGCAAACTCATTAAAGGTTCCGAAGGGTCCTTAGTGTGACAGGATGTAAAGGCCCCGACTTAACCAAACATTTAGCACTTAATAGCAGTAGGGATGTCATTCGTACTTGATGACCACCTTCGTTCCCAAGGAAAATACCTCTGGTACTCATTTCTATTAGAGACTGAGTAAACTCTAGAAACATAGTGCGGCCAGAAGCATTATATCAACGGAGAAAATCCACGATCACTTCGGGAATCGAATCCACAACTTTCTGGCATATAGCGTAACGCCTTAAACCAGCCGTGGCGAAAATGTGACTCACAAGCACATTGTGGCTCGCAATGAAAGCTATGCATTTCTCTTGCTTCCTACCTCACAACCCCTACCCTGTCATTCACTGGAGTCAAACTCCGTTCCATTTGTATTTGTCTCTGACCTGCGAGTGGCGTATCGTCGCAATATCTCTCTCGAAACCTGTACCTCTACAAAAACGAAAGTTTCAAGTAGGATGGGAGGTCGCATTTTTTGCTGCCAATATGATGAGAATATTAAATGTATGATTTGTTCACAAGTATTACGAGGTAAACGGTTGTATAACATAAAACAGCATTATACTACATGTTACTGATGAAACATTAAAAGGTTAAGTGTTGTCATTATCATTATCATCATCATCATCATCATCATCATCATCATCATATCAACTCTGTACGTCGATCCTTTTTCAGCAGATGTACGAATAATGCGATTAGATCTTTAATTTAAACTCACAGATTTACAATGTGATGTTAAATGAAAGCTAGATGTAAGGACTTGACAAATGTTGAACTTTTCAAATCTTTGCCAAAAAATAAATATCCGAAGCTTCGTTCTTTCGCTTGCTCTGTTGAAGCCATGATCGCTACAACTTACGTTTGTGAAAAATTATTTTCAACAATGAAAATAATAAAAACCAAATTTATATCACGACTGACAGACAAACACCTTCGTGGTCAACTACGACTGGCAGTATGTGACAAAAATCCTGATTTTGAAACTCTGTCGCAGAGGCATTCTGAAGACAGTTAATTTTAGGTTGTGATAATGTGTCCTATGTTTTATTGTTCATTTCTTTCTTCGTTATACGTGCTAAATATTAGTTTGAAACCTTATACTGTATAAAATTATATTTAAGTGCTTGACGTAAGGAAATGAAAATCTGTTAATAAGTCAGAAAGTTGCTTCACTTCCCCTTCGGGCGTCCGCCTACCTCCATAGGTGCTATGCACGTTGCAGGTTACACAGTGGCTCGGCGCACGATCGCATTTTCGCCACAGCTGCCTTAAACACACAACTACAGATGCCTCCATCTGAATGAAACGCATCCTAAAATTCTTCTTTTAATTTGGCAAGAAGCTGTAAATCATTCGGCTATAAATCGGGACTGTAAGGCGGATGTCTTAACACTTGGATAGGTTTGTTTTGTTAGACGTGTGGGTTTTAACATTATCCTGAGACAGAATAATGCTTTTAGAAGTTTTACATGTCTCTCAAACTTGATTTACGGTTGTAGTTTCCGCAGTAATTCACGGCAGCTGTCACTGTTCGCTACCTCACACGTATGTGTGGAATAAACCACAATTCAATCTTGCATATTCCAACAAAGTATCTTACTCAATTTCCTTTTCTGTTGGCGATGACGGAAGTTTCCAGATTGAACTACTTTTTGGGTCTTGGTATCGTAAACATGTCTCATCAGCGCTAACTAAATTATTGAGAAACGATTTCCCAAATGTTTTATAAAACTTTGTAACTTTTCAGTTTGTGTGGTTCTGTGAATTATAAAATCCCTTTATTTTTTACTTCTCTTCATATTAGAAGAAACATTTCTGTGCTGTATCAGGGAAAACAGACAGAAAGCCTCTCGTCTCGACCCTCTAGTCGAGACCTCTGGAACACAGGACTGTCATTCTCAAGGCAAGCAGCCGGCCAGGGGTGCAAGTCTCTGTGACCGTTGCCAATTTTTATATCTAACATTGAAATTGATGTGTTCTTCAGAGTCCTGGGACCGATGTCTCGTTTAAATAATGTGGAATTATTACTATCCACTCTTGTAGATACTCAACTCCTGTGGGTCGTTATTATTGTCCTTAAAAAAAAATGTTAATCGGAAGTTGGGCTACGTTTCGTCTTAAAAATCTATACTAATAATAAATCTGTAACCGAAAATTGTCTGGTAATTTTCGCTTTTCCAAAAATAATTGGTGTTAACATGTATAATTAACCACCCGGAAACCGAAAACGCTTTTTTGAAATTTTTGTTTGCATATAAGGTTATACTTACTTACTTACTTACTTACTTACTGGCTTTTAAGGAACCCGGAGGTTCATTGCCGCCCTCACATAAGCCCGCCATTGATCCCTATCCTGAGCAAGATTAATCCATTCTCTTTCATCATATCCCACCTCCCTCAAATCCATTTTAATATTATCTTCCCATCTACGTCTCGGCCTCCCCAAAGGTCTTTTTCCCTCCGGCCTCCCAGCTAACACTCTATATGCATTTCTGGATTCGTCCATACGTGCTACATGCTCTGCCCATCTCAAACGTCTCGATTTAATGTTCCTAATTATGTCAGGTGAACAATACAATGCGTGCAGTTCTGCGTTGTGTAACTTTCTCCATTCTCCTGTAACTTCATCCCTCTTAGCCCCAAATATTTTCCTAAGCACCTTATTCTCAAACACCCTTAACCTATGTTCCTCTCTCAGAGTGAGAGTCCAAGTTTCACAACCATACAGAACAACCGGTAATATAACTGTTTTATAAATTCTAACTTTCAGATTTTTTGACAGCAGACTAGATGACAAAAGCTTCTCAACCGAATAATAACAGGTATTTCCCATATTTATTCTGCGTTTAATTTCCTCCCGAGTGTCATTTATATTTCTTACTGTTGCTCCAAGATATTTGAATTTTTCCACTTCTTCGAAGGATAAATCTCCAACTTTTATAGTTCCATTTCGTACAATATTCTGGTCACGAGACATAATCATATACTTAGTCTTTTCGGGATTTACTTCCAACCCTATCTCTTTACTTGCTTCAAGTAGAATTTCCGCGTTTTCCCTAATCGTTTGTGGATTTTCTCGTAACATATTCACGTCATCCGCATAGACAAGAAACTGATGTAACCCGTTCAATTCCAAACCCTCTCTGTTAACCTGTACTATATAAGGGTATAAAGGAATTTAAAAACGGATATCAGGCAAGCGTAAACGTGATCAAGGATGAGAATGGTTACTTACTCGCACACTCTCATTCAATCCCGAACAGATGGAAAAACTATTTTGTAGGAGATCGTGCGTATTTGCTTGGTTTCCGCACAAAACCAATCCGCGGAAAGTATAAAATTCCACATTCAGTATTCCCAACCTAACACACATAACAATTTCCCTCTTCTTACCGCTTAAGTGACATACTGATTTTACTGCTTTAGGCTTTTAACATATTATTTTTAGAGACGTTCAATATAGTAATAATTATAAATTGGAAACTTACCACTGCAATTTCACCTAAATTGCACTGTTAATTATTATTTTTAAATATTTGCAAAAATTAAGTAAACTCTAAATTATTACATAACTTTACCGTTTGTTTTAAGTTCGCATTTATAGACTGGGGGGGGGGGAAGACAGACGTATATCACGGCCTGCTGGAGTATAATAAACACAGAAAACATTTTAAAGCAACAATCTTGAAGATAGATATTTTTGTTTTGCAAATTTGCCGTCATTGAACAGAAACAAAGATGGAGATTTCATTGGAACTAATTAGAAATTCCTCTTTCAGGTATGTAATAAACGATCCTCGCACAAAATAATGTACGATACACGAGCGGTATGTTTTCTTTCAATTCTCGGAAATAAAAAAAGTTCAACTACGTTTCGCTTTTTCAAACTTTTCCTCGAACATGAAAACTTGAACATACCGCTCTTGTAACGCATATTACTATTGGATAACTACTAAATGTACATAGATCAAATAGAAATGACCGGGATGAAATTCAAATACAAACTCTTGTCACTGTTTGTTTCATCATATTTCACGAAATGGGTGTTCATACTCAATGAGGGAAAAGTATATTGTACAGCGTACGCGCTTCCACAGCTGTAGCCTATAGATGGTACTGCGCAGTAATCGTGGGACGTTAAAAAGGTATCGTGATACGTAAGTTACTTATTTTTATACATTTTGTGCATTCCGAAAGAATTTAGTTCCGCATGTTATCGATTACATAACCACAATATTACGTAATATATTAAATTCGATGTCCGTTACCAACCTGCAACAGCTGCTGCTGCGGAAGACGGTCTGGGCATTCGTGGTGTACTGGTCCGCAGGGGTCGGCTTGCAGCATCAGGGGACGCTACCGCCGTGGCAGGACGCTTCTTCACGGGAAGTCTGCGCGGCGTTTTCTATTCCAATCATACAAAACGCTAAATTATACAGTAGGACACTTTTTACAAGTGTATATAGTATTTGTGGACTTAGAAAAGGCATTTGACAGAGTGGATTGGAATAAATTGATAGAAATCCTGAAGAAAATCGGTGTGGATTGGAAAGAGAGAAGGCTGTTCTATAACGTCTATATGAAATAACAAGTCAAAGTCAGGATAGAAGAAGAAATGTCAGAAGGAAGTGAAATAGGGAGAGGAGTGCGACAAGAATGTCCTTATCACCTACTCTGTTCAACTTCTTTTTTTTTTATTTTTAGTAGCTTATTTTACGACTCTTTATCAACATCTCAGGTTATTTAGCGGCTGAATGAGATGAAGGTGATAATGCCGGTGAAATGAGTCCGGGGTCCAGCACCGAAAGTTACCCAGCATTTGCTCGTATTGGGTTGAGGGAAACTGTCAACCAGGTAACTTGCCCCGACCGGCCAGATGCGCTAGCCGTTACTCCACAGGTGTGGACTGTTCAACATCTACTTGGAGATTTAGTAAAAAACTGTTTTCAGAACATGGGAGGGGTGATAATATGAGGAAGAAGAATAAAGCTCATAAGATTTTCTGATGATATGGCGTTGTTAGCAGAAGAGGAGATGATACTAAGAGATATGCTACTGGAGCTAAATGACAGTTGTGAGCAGTATGGGATAGAGATAAATGCAAACAAGACGAAGACCATGATTATAAGAAGAAAAATAAAGAAGGTCAACGTGCGAATTCTAAATGAGGCAGTAGAGCAAGTGGACAGCTTCAAATACTTGGGATGTACTATAAGCAGTAACATGAGCTGCTGCCAGGAACTTAAAAGGAGGATAGCAGTGGCAAAGGAAGCTTTTAATACGAAAAACAGCATCTTCTGCGGACCTCTGGAGATAGAACTAAGGAAGAGACTAGTGAAGTGCTTTGTGTGGAGTGTGAAATTGTATGGGACAGAAACATGGACATTACGACGAAATGAAGAAAAGCATTTGAAATGTGGATATGGAGAAGGATGGAACGTGTGACATGGACAGACGTAATAAAAAATGAATCTGTGTTGGAGAGTGTAGGTGAAGAAAAAATTATGCTGAAACTGATCAGGAAGAGGAAAAGGAATTGGTTGGGTCACTGGCTGAGAAGAAATTGCCTATCGAAGGATTCACTGGAAGGAATGGTGAACGGGAGAAGAGTTCGGGGTAGAAGATATCAAATAATAGACGACATTAAGATATATGGATCATATGCGGAGACTAAGAGGAAGGCAGAAAATAGGAAAGACTTGAGGAAACTGGGTTTGCAGTGAAAGACCTGTCCTTTGGACAGAACACTAAATGAATGAATGAATGAATGAATGAATAAATGAATGAATGAATGAATGAATGAATGAATGAATGAACATTGTCGTTTTGACACAGAACTAGCCTACATTTTTTCCTTATTAGTTGTGGTGACTGTGGGGGAAAAAAAAACGTGAATTTCAGTAACTCGAAATCAATTTATTACGCTATAAAAAAGAGTTTATCTTTCATACTTCGTACAACGAAATTCAAAATCTTCAAAACCACCGTTATTAACAAAACCAGAATTTATTTTATGCTCGACCATGCCGAAATGTAGTAATTATACACCTGGTAGCAGCCCTTTAATGGATCTCATTAAAGTACACCTATTCGTTAAAGTTCAGGTGTTCCACCAATCAGAAAATACCATTGTAGCAATATGAAAGCGCAAGTATCGATTATTCTCGGATATGCAATCGAAGGAGAACTAGCGCGAGATTAGACAATATTAAACTCAGTCGAAAAAAACAACACACAAATTAACATCAATTCACCGTCATCTTCCAGCCTTTCACAAAGCACATTCCCGCAAATTCATTTCACCAATTGCCGGAAAAAATTAATATGGTCGAGCATAAAAAGTCTTATGAAACTTGACTATAATGGTAATTAAGGGGCAGGGCATAGTTGCGCCCCACGGTCAGATAAAATGCAGCAGATAAAAAAGGGTCCCTATTTTGTGTTCCCATAGGTTGGCATAGTTGCGCCCCGATGAAATAGATAGAGAAAAACACTACGGAAACTCCAGCCCGTAATCAAGCAACCTTATTGATTTCTTATTCGATTTAATATTCATTATCGATATCGTTAAAATGAACATCGTTCCCATCAGGTAGAGTTAAAAGGAGATGGCATAGTTGCGTTTTTCCCCGATGAAATAGCATAGAGAAAGACACTACGGAAACTCCAGCCTCGTAATCAACCAACCTTATTGATTTCTTATTCGATTTAATATTCAGTGGTTATCAATATCGTTAAAATACCGTTAAAATGAACATCATGAAGTTGGCAATATTTTATTAACTGTTTTTCTACTGTTTATGCAGTGATTATCGATAGCCTACCGTTAAAATGAACACCATGAAGTTGGCAGTACTTTATTAACTGTTTTTCTACTGTTTATGCAGTGATTATCAATAGCCTACCGTTAAAATGAACACCATGAAGTTGGCAGTACTTTATTAACTGTTTTTCTACTGTTTATGCAGTGATTATCAATAGCCTACCGTTAAAATGAACACCATGAAGTTGGCAGTACTTTATTAACTGTTTTTCTACTGTTTATGCAGTGGTTATCAATAGCCTACCGTTTAAAATGAACACCATGAAGTTGGCATGAAGTACTTTATTAACTGTTTTTCTACTGTTTATGCAGTGATTATCAATAGCCTACCGTTAAAATGAACACCATGAAGTTGGCAGTACTTTATTAACTGTTTTTCTGTTTACTGTTTATGTTAAAAGTGGTTATCAATAGTGGTTATCAATATACCGTTAAAATGAACACCATGAAGTTGGCAGTACTTTATTAACTGTTTTTCTACTGTTTATGCAGTGATTATCGATAGCCTACCGTTAAAATGAACACCATGAAGTTGGCAATATTTTATTAACTGTTTTTCTACTGTTTATGCAGTGATTATCAATAGCCTACCGTTAAAATGAACATCATGAAGTTGGCAATATTTTATTAACTGTACTGTTTTTTCTACTGTTTATGGCAGTGATTATCGATTATCAATAGCCTACCGTTAAAATGAACACCATGAAGTTGTACTTTATTAACTGCTGTTTAATATTATTTATTAACTGTACTTTATTAACTTTTTCTACTGTTTATGCAGTGATTATCAATAGCCTACCGTTAAAATGAACATCATGAAGTTGGCAACTTTATTACTGTTTTTTACTGTTTATGCAGTGATTACATGAAGTTGTACTTTTTAACTGTTTTTCTACTGTTTATGCAGTGATTATCGATAGCCTACCGTTAAAATGAACACCATGAAGTTGGCAGTACTTTATTAACTGACATATTCGTTAAAATGAAAATGAAGTTGTACTTTATTAACTGTTTTTCCTGTTTGTGAATATACCGTTAAAATGAACACCATGAAGTTGGCAGTACTTTATTAACTGTTTTTTACTGTTTATGCAGTGATTATCAATAGCCTACCGTTAAAATGAACAATGAAGTTGGCAGTCTTCGACATTTTATTAATGATTTTCACACCGTTGGCGTATAGTGAGGTTAATTTAAAATGAATGTTAAGTTTAGTGAGAAGGGTAAAGAGTTAATAATTCACAATGGTTCTAAGTTTCAATTTTCGAAACCCTGTACCGTAGGGTTAAGATATCGATGTACAAACAAAAAATACAGTTCATTTATTGTGTGTGATTGATAAAAAAGTGTTATTTTAAATAGCAAAATTGATCATATGCTAGGCCTACCTGATTTCAATGCAGCTATCACTGTAATATTTGTAAGTAATTTGTTTATATTATGACAAATATAAAAGTAAATACTCTCAAAAGCTTGGAGTAAATAAAAAGCTTAAAAATATTTTAGCTAACATGTGTGCGTGTGTATTGTTTCCTTTCTTCATATGAGCTATTCAGTTCCTTTATGTATTACTAAACATGTCTGCATCACTGTGCCCCTTTTAGTTTTTCGTGTTTTAATTGGTTTAAACAAATACTTATCATTTCTTTGTACTTTTTTATATTATCTTTCATAATATTTAACACAGACTGGAATCCTACTGTTAACTTTTTAATTTTTAGTTTTACCATAAGTTTTATATATATGTTATATTTCGAGTCATATATAAAAGCTTCTTCAGTTTGAACACAATATTTCGTCCACGCCTGTGGAGTAACGGTCAGCGAGTCTGGCTGCGAAACCAGGTGGCCCGGGTTCGAATCCCGGTCGGGCAAGTTACCTGGTTGAGGTTTTTTCCTGGGTTTTCCCTCAACCCAATACGAGCAAATGCTGGGTAACTTTCGGTGTTGGACCCCGGATTCATTTCACCGGCATTATCACCTTCATATCATTCAGACGCTAAATAACCTAGATGTTGATACAGCGTCGTAAAATAACCCAATAAAATAAAATAAAACACAATATTTCAAATCACACAGTATAAACATACAAAATTTGGGTTTTATGAGTATTTTAGATCCTTCATTATCACTGCAAATTTCTGAAAGTAAACCTTATTACAATTGTTTTCATCCCTATGACCTGAACATGTTTTATTTTTAATCATTTGCGATAAGCGCGATTTTATTGCACGTGTATATACTAAATCACATAGCATGATTCTACTAGTATGTTTAGGTGTTTAATGTGGTGATACATACAGTGCAGTAGTATCAAATTTTACTCCTGTTACTTCAGTATGCAGAGAGAATATAACTGCACATATTTTATTTTGTGACCAGCCTCATGGTCTAGTGGTTAGAGCTTCTGGCTATAGTTCATGAGGTCCCGGGTTCGATTCCCGGTTAGGGCACAGGAATTTTTCCTGTGTTCGTCCATAGTCTGGAATTTAGGTTAAGTTTAGATTTAAGACCTCTCCTGGCACCACATTATCATAATCATCCTATCACATCATCGGGATAATGTAACTTCCAGGCTCCCCAACCTCAGAAGTGGGTTACAACTAAACCACGGCCAGGAGAGAAGACCAGAAATGTCGAAAGACAACCTGGTGGCATTGGATAATATATTATGACAATAACTTTCGTGTGTACTATGTCCATCGGGGCGCAACTATGCCATGTCCATTCTGCTATCTGATTTCTTCGGGGCGCAACTATGCAATGTCCATTCTGCTATCTGATTTCTTCGGGGCGCAATTATGCCATGCCTAGGCCTCCCAATTGACCGCAGGGAGCAACTATGTCATATCGTAATTAAGACGCTCGTATGAAAATTAGGAAACTCGCTTGCGCTGGTTTCATAAACATATTCGCGTCTTAATTACTACCATTATAGGCTCGTTGCATAATGTACTATTTGAAGCCAGACCTTTTTTGCAGCCAACATGTTATCAGAGCTACTGCTCTGCATGGAGCGGGACGTATCCGCCAGGTACATGGTGCTGGACGCATCGGGGGACTCCGTCCCCGTACTCAGGTCGGATGAATCAGGCGGAGCAGCTTCGTCGTCCGGCCTCGAGTGCTGGGCACCTCCGACGGCCCCATCTCCGTAGCCTCCGCTTCTTCCCAGGGGAGACTGCGGTGTTTCAGGCCGGAACGATGACGCGCCTCCGTGGGAGGTCGACCACGTGGAATCTTGATCTGAACGCTCGCTAGCATCTACGTCGTTGTCTTCTTCATCGTCGCCGACTTCTTCATCTTCATCATCAATCTCATCATCTTCTTCCAAATCTGTAAGAAAGTCAGACAAAAGATAGGAAAGAGCTATATACAACATGATTCTTGTAGTGGCATGGCGTCCGTATAAGCACTGAAGACATTGTTTTTTTAAGTTGATTATTTAACGACGCTGTATCAACTACGAGATTATTTAGAGTCGATGAGATTGGTGATAGCAAGATGGTATTTGGCGAGATGAGGTCGAGGATTCGCCGTAGATTACCTGGCATTCACCTTACGGTTGGGGGAAAACCTCGGAAAAAAATTAACCAGGTAATCAGTCTTAGCGGGGATCGAACCCGCGCCCGAGCGCAACTTCAGTCCGGCAGGCAGAAAACCCTACTTACAGTCTAACAACCAAAACTAATAATTACCTACATCTTAGGTCTGCTAATTGGAATTTTCGGGTCTTGATCGGGTCAAAAACATTGTTAGAACTGATATTTCGATGGTGTTCCGGTAAAAGGGGTTAAATAATTTTTTGTGCAACTGGACTTTTGTTCCCTACGGGAATACACAAGTTAAATTCTACAAGTGGACGTGCAAAGAACAAAATAATACTAGCATTTGATATGTTTTGTGAGGAAATGATATGTTTAATTTTCATTTAACTCGAACGTCAAAACTCATTTTTACCCAAACACAATTGATTTAAACCTTACGATGAATTTCGGTGAAGTCCGGAGAGTCTAATTAGTCACATCCACTCTCCTCACCTCCAAGCCCGGCTTCCCTGGGATCTTTTAAGATGCGAAAGAGAGAGTGGTAAGCGGAAAGCAACGAGAAGCTACCGCATTTACTGTATCTTTCCCAAGAAAAACTGCAAAAATGCATGAGAAACTGATGGGAATCCTGAAGAAAACTGGTGTGCATTGGAAAGAGAGAACGCTGTTCATTTATCTTTGTATGAAACAACAACTCAAAGCCAGGATAGGAGAAGAAATGTCTGAAGGAAGTGAAATAGAGAGAGAAGTACGATAAGAATGCCCTTTATTACGTACCTGTTCAACATCTTCTCGGAGGAGTTAGTGAAGAACTGTTTCCAGAACATGGGAGGAGTGGTAGTAGGAGGAAGAAGAATAGAGTGCATAAGATTTGCTGATGATATGGCGTTGTTAGCAGAAGAGGAGACGGTACTAAAGGATATGCTACAGGAGCTAAATGACAGCTGTGAGCAGTATGGGATGAAGATAAATGCAAACAAGACGAAAACCATGGTTATCCGAAGAAAAATTATTCAGCTATGTTACGCAAAAATAATAGAATTTTGTTTAGCACTAATATTGAAATTCACTACCATGATACTAGAGGTACCATTCATGTTTATAAATATAGAATAATGAAATACACAAAACCTTCTGTAAATACAACTAATCTTGTTAGTAATAAAATAATAAGTTACCTTCTGATTTTGTCAATGTAAGAGTGATATTCCCTATGATAATCTTTAAACATGTTCAGAATTTATTAAGGCCAGATTGTATAAAACTCCCTGACTAAAGATCAACTTTGATTGAAGATCGAAAAGTAAACCGAGTTCAGACACTTCTTCTATTGTATAAAACTTTTCTGCGATCAAATTTCCTTGGTTCAAATGCAATCTAAGTTCACGTGAAAAGGATTTGGCAACATCGCATAAACAGGTGAAATACGTGATGCGCGGACCGTGTTATACAGGTTTGTTCAGTGTTGCCAATATAGCGACTTTAACTCCTTTTCAACAACAATTTCTTTTAACTTTATATATTGTTTAAATAGGGATTTAGTGACCTTTTTAGCACCCCATAGTGACAAAATTTAATCTTTCTTTGTTGATAATGAAAATCTAGCGACTTTACAACTACTTTTGGCGACTTTCCGTATTACACTCTGTTGGAGACACTGGTTTTTTGTGCAATGTAAATAATGGCAGACAATAAGAAGAAGGTTGACTCAAGTTGTTGTCATGTTATGGTGTTTGATACTGCTAAACATAATAAAGCTTTATAAAACGACAATTTTCGTTTAGTAATACAGTTAATTGAACATTTATGAATGTAAACATATCAGTTAATAATTAATGGTTGTTATAAATATAATATAATTATAGGTTATGTTATTTGATACTGCTGAACACGATAGAGCCTTATAAAATATAAGAATGTTTGTGTATTAAGGCAAGAAATTGAAAGAAATATATATAAATGTACCTAACATATCTATTAATATTAATAATAATGGATATTTTATTTGCACAATCTATCACTCATATAGTTAAAACAGAAAAGAAATAACTGAACTTGGATCATCTAACTTAATCGGAGAAATTTCTTCAGTCAAAGTTGACTTTAGTTTGAGACAAATTAATCTCAGATTAGACTTTATACAACACAAAATTCCAAGTTCAGCTGAAACAAGGATCAATTTAACCTCTGATCTAAGATTAAATGGTTTATACAATCGGCCCTAAGAGATTTCTGATTACATTCGTGTCTGTTCTGAGAAGTTAACAGCACGTGGAATTGAACCGCGTCATTTATCGTCTGATATTTAAAACCTTTATTCAGTAAAATATCGCAAGATTAAATATTTATTTAAATAGAAGAACATATAAATTTGTTGCATCACTTCGTGGAGCACGTGTTCATCTCGTATTTTTCATATTAACTATGACTTCAGGATAGAAAAGCAAGAATAATACTGAAAAATGTGTGTTCTGTTACGGTAGCAATGCGTGGGTGAAAGAACCTACGTAGGCCTAATGGGAGTAGCCAGAAGGTCTGAAGATGGTTTATTAGCCCTATCATTCATTAGGTTGTGTATACTGTACTAACAACAAACATGGCGTATAGATTTTATCGACAGTGTCTATAACGCCCTTTACATGTCACCTTCACCGCGGTGCTGCGTAGTCCCCTTGGACGGTACGGTATCTGTTGCAGGTCGAATTTATCGACCCTAAGACATGAATGTGCGGCAAGGGAACATAGCCTACGTTCAGGAGTAAGCAGTTACTTTCACAGCATAAGTTGTACACGCTATTAGAGGTTTACTTCAAGTAATACCATGCAGGAAATCAAACAATTATTACTCTTCGAAGTCGTCCATTTTCCAAATCAAATAAGAAAAAGTTTTGGTCATGTTCCACTTGAATATTTTTATCCAAATGTTAAATTGCTCTGTAGCTTAAAATGATGGAACGCACTTCAAAAGACGGAAATAATTTGACATTAAGCATGGAATTTTCAGAACCTTAAAATAGGATATTCTTTTTCTGATATTTCTTAACTTCACACATTCATATTTATGTTAATTAGTTTGTTAATTAATTAATTAATTCACTAACTGATTTATTTACATGTTTTTCATTCACCCATTATATTTAATGTATGATTGATTAATTAATTAATTAATTCACTAACTGATTTATTTACATGTTTATTCATTCAGCTCATTATATTTAATGTAAGATTGATTAATTAATTAATTAATTCAGTAAATTATTTATTTACATGTTTTTTCATTCACCCATTATATTTAATGTACGATTGATTAATTATTTAATTAATTATTTATTTAATGTTTTTCATTAACCATTTATTTACATTGATTTTCTAATTAATTCACTTATTTATTTAATGTTTATTCATTCACCCATTATATTTAATTATGATTAATTATTTAATTAATTAATTCACTACCTGATTTATTTACATGTTTCTTCATTCACCCATTATATTTAATGTATGATTAATTAATTAATTAATTCAGTAACTGATTTATTTACATGTTTCTTCATTCAATTATATTTAACGTATGATTAATTAATTAATTAATTCAGTAACCGATTTATTTACAGGTTTCTTCATTCACCCATTATATTTAATGTGTGGTTAATTAATTAATTCAGTAACTGATTTATTTACATGTTTCTTCATTCATCCATTATATTTAATGTATGATTAATTCATTCATTCATTCAGTAACTGATTTATTTATATGTTTCTTCATTCACCCATTATATTTAATGTATGACTAATTAATTAATTCACTAACTGATTTAATTAATTAATTAATTAATTCACTAACTGATTTATTTACATGTTTCTTCATTCACCCATTATATTTACTGTATGATTAATTAATTAATTAATTCAGTAACTGATTTATTTACATGTTTCTTCATTCACCCATTATATTTTATGTATGATTAATTAATTAATTCACTAACTGATTTATTTATATGTTTCTTCATTCACCCATTATATTTAATGCATGATTAATTAGTTCACTAACTGATTTATTTACAGGTTTCTTCATTCACCCATTATATTTAATGTATGATTAATTAATTAATTCAGTAATTAATTATTTACACTTATTCATCCATTTATTTATGTATGATTTTCTTCATTCATTCATTAATATTTATTTATATGATTAATTATATTTAATTAATTAATTAATTCACTAACTGATTTATTTACATGTTTCTTCATTCACCCATTATATTTAATGTATGATTAATTAATTAATTAATTACATTTTTCTTCATTCACCCATTATATTTCATGTATGATTAATTAATTAATTCACTAACTGATTTATTTACATGATTTTTCAATCATCCATTATATTTAATGTATGATTAATTAATTAATTCACTAACTGATTTATTTACATGTTTATTCATTCACCCATTATATTTAATGTATGATTAATTTAATTAATTAATTACTAACTGATTTATTTACACGTTTTTCATTCACCCATTATATTTAATGTATGATTGATTAATTAACTAATTAATTCACTAACTGATTTATTTACATGTTTATTCATTCACCCATTATATTTTATATATGATTAATTAATTCACTAACTGATTTATTTACATGTTTCTTCATTCACCCATTATATTTTAAGTATGATTAATTAATTCACTAACTGATTTATTTACATGTTTCTTCATTCACCCATTATATTTTATGTATGATTAATTAATTCACTAACTGATTTATTTACATGTTTCTTCATTCATCCATTATATTTAATGTATGATTAATTAATTAATTAATTAATTAATTTACTAACTGATTTATTTACATGTTTTTCATTCATCCATTATATTTAATGTATGATTAATTAATTAATTTTATGTTTCTTCATTCATCCATTATATTTAATGTGTGATTAATTAATTAATTCACTAACTGATTTATTTACATGTTTATTCATTCATCCATTATATTTAATGTATGATTAATTAATTAATTCACTAACTGATTTATTTACATGTTTCTTCATTCACCCATTATATTTAATGTATGATTGATTGATTAATTAATTAAGTCTTAAATTCACTTGCTCGTTCATTCACACATTAATTAGTTCGTTTTATTCAGTCATTTCTCCATTTACTTGTTTACCCATTAGTTGGTTTTTACATTTATTTCTTATTCACTCGTATATTTCTTAGTTAAGGCTATGCGCTGCTGAAATTTATAAAATTCACCATTTTTGAGCTAGAAAGTTGACATTTTTGCTGAATATGCATATCAATATCATAATCACACATTGTAAATATAAACATTTTCTCAAAAATCTTAAAAATAAGCTTATTTCGTGTTTTATTTTTTAGTGAAAGTACTATTGCTAAAAGAGTTAGGCCTATTATTTTTTTTAAACTTTAATGTTTTCTTAAAGGTAACACTGCATTTTGTGCAATGGAGCATTAGTAATTCCCTGCTCTAATTTGTTCATTAGTAAAAAAAAATAAAATTACTTCAATGTTCAAACATTAATAAAATAAAATAATACTGCTTTACGTATAATTCTCTAGCAATTAAACTATGCTGAATACAGCCAATCAAAGGTTCCATTTCACAACAGAGATATTAATGAATAAGTATGCCAAGTTTATCACTCTAGCTTTAACCACTGAGAAATAAAATGAATACTTGTCGTTGAAAACGTAAAAATTTATTTTTTGAAATATTTAAATTTTAAGTTTTGGTTAAGTGCTTCCGTTTAAGTGCTTCAGTGGCTGACAATGACAATATCTTTGAAAAATATTTGAGTACAAGAGGTCAAATGACTTTATGGTCATTAGAAAACAACAACAATTTTGGTTACACATATCTCGTATATTAACACAACTTCTACCAAAAAAGCATACTTATAATGAAGATATTGAGATAAAATTTTCATGAAACCGTACTTTTTAGCGCGAAAATAACAAAATGATAAAATTTGTCAAAATTAGACTATTTTCAGTAGCGCATTGTCTTAATCCATTCATTCATTCATTCATTAATTCATTCATTCATTCATTCATTCATTCATTCATTCATTCATTCTCGCGTTCGTTAACTCATTTGTTCGTTCATTCCTCCATTAATCTATAGTTCAGTCACTTTTCTAATCATTCGTTATTCCTCATTTCTATATTTTTCGTTTATTCATTCAACCATTCATTCGTTACGTAAACTGTCCACTATGCTTGCTAATGGACCCAAAGTTCTCAGATTAAAACTCTGTCTAGGCCGATATATTTTTAAGGACGGTAAAAATCCTGAGCATGGCTTCATTTCAAAGCGAAATAAAGTTCGAAGATTCGTGTCATCGATTTACAAAACTGTCTCTAAATAAGAGGGCTCCAGGAGAACTTCATTGGTCACTTCTAGATGAAGTAAAAATTTAACCCTGGAGCTGTCAGAAGGGCTCTTACGAGTGGCCTAAATGGATATTTCTAATTCTTTACCTATAATTTTTTCATCTTCAGTTAGCTAACCGAAATTCCATTTTCAAATTTGACGACTGTGAATAAAATTAAAATTACCTCTTTCATAATCGTTTATCATTTGAAATTCATTAACGTATCTTGATCACGATTAGTTAAACGGGCCTATCGAATATGAAACAGATCACACACGAAATAAGTGTATGCTATGTACAGTAGTGGCAAAAAAACCGGACCGACCCTTGTAGGTGATTTCAGAGCCTTGTTCACTCCAGAGCACGATAGACTGGTAACTAAGACTTTCGTGGTTCGAATCCTGCCTGGGAAGGAAACTTTTTTTTTGTTCCTTATTCAAATTTATTCCTAATACTTTTCGATTGCAGCGATGTTTTACTACTTAATTAACTTATTATTCCCAGAACATGAATTTTACCAGCAATCGAAAAGTATTGGGAATAAATTTGAATAAGGAACTCCTTCCCAGGCAAGATTCGAACCACGAAAGTCTTAGTTACCAGTCTATCGTGCTCTGGAGTGAACAAGGCTCTGAAATCACCTACAACGGTCGGTCCGGTTTTTTTTGCCACTACTGCACAAAGAATACAGAAAACAGTAATGAAAATTTAGGAACTCGAGAAAATTTTGAAAAAAAAACAGTCTACGTAGGGTCAGAACATTATGAAGCCTAATAAAGTCATTTGTAAGTATGTAAGTATGTTCATTTATTCAAAAGTTATAAGGGGTTCTAATATAGGCCTAAAACTTTTTTTGGACATCGTTACCTAGAGGTTGGTGATCTACTACGTCTAATACAAAGATGTAGTTTATTTCAAAACTGTTATATAATAGTACATTATGCAACGAGCCTATAATGGTAGTAATTAAAACGCGAGTATGTTTGTTAACGAAACTCGCTTCCGTTCGTTTCATAATTTTCATACGAGCGTCTTAATTACCATTATAGGCAAGTTTCATACGACTTTTTATGCTCGACCATATTTCTAACTTGAAATTATTCATAAGTATTCATGTTATGGTTATGTGAGGAGCGGAACTAATCTGAATTGTGAGATCTGCGCAGACGCGAAAGTATTGATTTTTTTCGAGGCACGAATGTCATTGACCTTGATATAATTTAGAGAATAACATGAACATTAGGCTTGATAAAACCTGGAAATTGATTTAGAATTGAAAAACGAGATGACAAATTGAATTTATTTGAATATTATTTACAATTAACGCTAATTATTATAGTAACAGAACATAACCTTCTGCGACAGTATTGGATTTCCAGCCTCCGTGACTTTTCGCTAATTGTCTTTCGATTGCATATCCGAGAACAATCGATACTTGTGGTTTCATAATGGTACAATGGTGATTTCTCATTGGCTGAACAACTGAATTATAATGAATAGGTGTACTTTAATGAGGTGCATTAAAGGGCTACTACCAGGTGTATAATTACTACATTTCGGCATGGTCGAGCATAAAAAAAGTAAATTTAATTGTTATTTCGTCAGGAAATTTGAACATTTTCTGGTAAATTAAATTATATTACCACAGTCTAGTATATACAGTCACGAAGCTCAATACGTAGTAAATATGCATCCATAGATAGTTGCTAACCACTAGGTCGCTAATATCGCCTCATTACAGACAATGAGAAATAGTACCGGCACAGTCTATTGTTCCTAGCACCCACATAACTCAAGCTTCGTGACTGTATTTATTAGACTGTAATATTACCTCCCTGCGTCATGGGGACGCCGTCCAGCACTGCGAGATGTGGCAAGAGACTCCGCACCATGGCTCGGTATCCAGGCTTCGAAGCTGCGGGACACTCGGCCAGCGACAAGTCCTCGAGACGAGAACAGATGTTGAGGAACTCCAGGAAACTGACGTCATCCACGGCGTTCCTGTGGGTATGCAAGTAAAAGTCAGTTCGTGCAATGCTTCAACGTAAGGAATTACTGAGTGAATAGATTGTAGATAAAACGTAACGAACGATCCGGTTCTCGGCAGAGCCGCTGCGATAATTTCCCTGGATGTTTGGATTATTATTTTTGTATATTTCGTCGTCTAGAATTCCCAAATATAAAAGTTACATGGAGTCAATTACGGGGATTGATGAAAATGCATGTTCTTACAAGATGTTTGCAAGCTTTGTAACAGAGTGCGTCATGGCTATTTTGAGCACCATCTCTAATGCCCACGTGCATCAACGTCGGTTAGTGTAACCATCGGTTAAAATTGTGACCTAATCCCCGATTAAGCATTTTTACGGTGGATCGACCTCGGTTACGACTTAAATAGAAGTTAACACAGTAATCTCTAACCGGCCAAATATGAGCGGTTAAAGGAGATAACCAGCGATTAGTAGAGCAAGTAAAGCAAAATGGCGGCCAGAACCACAGGTGATTATTTCGAAGACGATTATTATTGTGCAGTACTTGAATTACTTGGATAGAGAGTGAGCGTGAAGGTTCTTTAGTGGAAAGAGAGAATTCTTGCGAGCAATTAGGTGACAGAAAATTTCAGGAGGAATTTCGTTTATCAAAATCTACAAATGGATCAATTGAAATAACACAAGAATAATCATATTTCTCCAACGGATCGGCTGCTTATATTACGATTCTATGTAACTATTATTTTCTGCATTTTAAGAGGGAATACTCGAATACCAGTATCTCTTTCTCTATGTCACTGGCTGAACAAAGAGAGGTTATGGATGGATCTTAGGATAATGCACAATTCCCTGGTGTAGTCCAAGATCGTACACACATTCCTACCAATTTTCTGCATCCTTTTCCTTTATGGATATTCCATCTTTTTTATATAATAGGCCTACATTTAAATCTAGTAATTAAGTCTATCGATACTTCAACCTAACATTGGGATATAATCATTTTTGGATTCAATTTGCCATTTTGTACGATTTTAACCTAAAAGTACTGAAAAACAAAGAAATGGAACTCACAAATATAACAGCGCCCAAAGGCAAACAAATGCAACGCGAAAATGTAGGATACGTTCATTTCGATGTAGAACATAGTGAGCGCAGTCGTTTTTAGACGTTGACTATTATCTTTGCAGCGGTATGGATGCTTTCCTTTAGTCATTTTGTAGAAACAATGTACCATCATAGACTTTACTTTGGTTAAATGAGGTGTCAGCTAGCCAAGTCTTAGTAATCGGTGATTATGAATGATGCACATAAATTACATTTTAACCACGGCTTCTGTTTTAACCATCGTTTCGTAATCTATGATTACTGCGTTTTTAATCAATGTTGATGCACTTCGCCATAAGACAAGCTGTACTTACTTGCGCAGGTCTAGGAGGCGGATATGGGGCAGGGAGGAACACGGCCCCACGTCCCAGATATTGTTGTTGCTGGCGTGGAGTTCACGGAGGCTGGTGAGGCCGAAGGTGCCGTCCAGAGACTCCAGGCCGCATCTGGACACCCGAAGCACGTGCAGGGACGTGAGACTACAGCCCAGGTCCCTGGGAACACGCAGTACAGTACACATAATCTTACCTACTTATTTACTTATCATCCAGTCTGCTGTCAAAAAATCTGAAAGTTAGAATTTATAAAACAGTTACATTACCGGTTGTTCTTTATGGTTGTGAAACTTGGACTCTCACTGTGAGAGAAGAACATAGGTTAAGGGTGTTTGAGAATAAGGTTCTTAGGAATATATTTGGGGCTAAGAGGGATGAAGTTACAGGAGAATGGAGAAAGTTACTCAACACAGAACTGCACGCATTGTATTCTTCACCTGACATAATTAGGAACATTAAATCCAGACGTTTGAGATGGGCAGGGCATGTAGCACGTATGGGCGAATCGAGAAGTGCATATAGAGTGTTAGTTGGGAGGCCGGAGGGAAAAAGACCTTTGGGGAGGCCGAGACGTAGATGGGAAGATAATATTAAATTGGATCTGAGGGAGGTGGGATATGATGATAGAGAATGGATTAATCTTGCTCAAGATAGGGACCAATGGCGGGCATATGTGAGGCCGATAATGAACCTCTGGGTTCCTTAAAGGTAGTAAGTAAGTAAGTAAGTAATAAGTATACAATAGTGATCAAATAATAACACTATTAGAAAATAACTTCAGTACTGAGATGTAGGCTACATTAAATTAATTAAAGTTGTAACAACAACAAAGGAATAAAGAAAATTAAGTAATATTTATATTATTGTAATATTATTACAGTTGAGAAGTTGTTGGGGGATGGAATGTGAAACCTTGTCCCGAATATGCGGTATTAATTCCAACAAATGGCTTATCTGTTAAGTATAAATTGTATTAATAATGAAGGCAAAAACGATCATAAATGATGACTGTAAGAGAGTAGGCCTATTACATTTTAAACAGCTCCTTTCTGACATCTAGATCAAGCTGTGAGGAGATCTCCTTACAAAAATTTCCACAAATCTGTTCCTGAAACGAAATACCGTGATAAAATTCTAAGATAAATTATAGTGGCAATAAACAACATAGATAAACTAACACTAGGTAAAGCGTAAATTAAAATACAAGTAATAAAATACTTAAAAAATAACGGACAGGTATTTCCGTTACTGGGAGGATCTTTCGCACTAACATGTGATTTCGTCTTCCTTGTTGTATAGTCAAGACTACTATCTCTCAACGACTTTCGTGACACATCTTTCTTAATATTAATTTGTCTGGTTTCTTCTTTTTTTTTTAGATTTATTTAGCTTGTCAAAACGTTACGAAGTCTTGCCTTAAGTCGTTCATTTTACGTAATAAAGCAACCGAAAACCTGATACACAGAGTTCAAGTACCCAGTATTCGTAAAGAGAACAAACTCCTGTGCAATAACTCCCGATACGATGTAAACTGGATACGCTAGAAGTGACTAGTGACATAGACCGTTGTTCCAATCAAGAAATTCATGGTTGTAACTCGTGTAGAAGCGCCTCTGATACAGATATTGAAAAACAATTTTTGTGACAGCTGTATAAGACATTATTCCATTAAAAACTCGATTTTGAAAAATTGTAACATATATTGCGGATAGATGGCAGGACTTATTTTCTAGTTGTTCACCAACGGGCCACACTTACATGATTGTATCTGTGGAGAGTTAAAAGTGTATGTGTAAGTGTTCGTGTAAGTGTAATTCTGGAATGAGTGATGATGATGAAGATAAGAAGGGGAAACCCGTACCGGCTGTAACCTTTTCGAATAACACTAAGGGGGCCGCCAGGCTTAACACGTTCCCCATCCGACGGACGAATCACTATGAACAGTAACATATGCCTTCTCTTCATATGCACTGCGGAGAGATTTGGGATTTAACCCAGGCATATTGGTGTACAGTCTAGTAATTAGAAGTTATGCACCACCATCTCTCCTTGTCCCGAGATAGAAATTTTACATGAAACATTTCTGACCCCGCCGGGAATCGAATCCGGGCCGGCTAGTCTGGAGGCAGGCACGCTACCACAGTGTGCTAACTCGGCGGACTTTTCTGTAAAATGTCGTAACGTAGTTTTCAGAAAATAACATCGTCTGATTTTTCGCACAGTAGCCATGGAAATTACTGACTCAAGATGACTGGAAAGTACAGCTTTTACACACTAGCTTTTCTTAGGAATACAATATATAGTGATTACTTTCACGTGTTAATTTGAAATAAGTTTATAAATACTTAGTTGACTAGTTTTGGCTTGGGAGTCATTTTCAGAACTGCTGTGGACCTTGCGTCTTCCGGTGTCTTCACCCCCGTGTGGGTGCGTTTGTGTTGTGTAATGTGGAGTCAAATAGTGTGTGTTCTGAAATTCAGTTGTGTGTTGGGGATTTGTTATGGGTGTGTTTTTTATGTATCTGTATATTCGTCCTATTGAAAATGACGCTGTTGGTCGTTCGGCTAACGTTACTAATATTACTACAAATAATATTACTAAGTTGCATAACGCTATCACTTAGAATTGTTATTAGAGGAGAAAAATTTGCTCCGTCGCCGGGGATCGAACCCGGGTCCTTGGTTCTACGTACCAAGCGCTCTAACCACTGAGCTACGACGAAGTTCAATCCACAGCACCGGATCGAATCCTCCTTTTCTAGAGTTTTCCCTTTGTGGCCTGACTCCAAGTTCGACATTTATGTTGACATAATGTTAAGTCAACTGCCATTATAAGGAGCGCACTCAATTGAGTGACTTGGTAGCCGGGATTCCACAGTAATATGTAATATTGGACGAAGAATCTACGAGCGCTTGGTGCGTAGAACCAAGTACTCGGTTTCGATCCCCGGCGCCGGAGCCAATTTTTCTCCTCCAATAACAATTCTTAGTCCCGCGCCGTGGCGTCGCGGTCTAAGGCATCCCGCCTAGGACTCGCGTTATGGAATGCGCGCTGGTTCGAGTCCTCGTGGGGGAAGAAATTTTCTCATGAAATTTCGGCCAGTGTATGGGACCGGTGCCCACCCAGCATCGTGATGCACTTGGGAAGCTACGATAGGTAGCGAAATCCGGTTGCTATAACGGCTGGGGGGATCATCGTGCTAACCACGCCTCCATTCTGGTTGGATGATCGTCCACCTCTGCTTCGGCATGTGGGCGTGAGGCCAGCAGCCGGCTGGTCGGTCTAGGCCCTTCACGGGCTGTAGCGCCACGGATTATTATTATTATTATTATTATTATTATTATTAACAATAATACCAATTCTTACCATAACAGATATATTCTGTAGGATCAAAAATTAATCTTTACGTAGTAAGTTATCACTTAGGCTTCCATAATAGTCACACTCTACAAGCAAAACGAAGTGCACAGACTGTATACCGATCTCAAGTTACATTATAGCTACCAGTTTCCTTTGCCATCCCTTCTATACTGTTTTCGCTGTAAGAAAAATCCTAACGTAAACATAAGCACGTTGCTGTCAAACCCATGATTGGCTCCCAGTCGAAACACTCACATGGAGCAGGAAAATATAGTTCGTATTTGGAAACCACAATCTTGTATTATTTGAAAATAAAACATTGAATTCTAGTTGTTAAATACGATGAAACATTTAATTTTACTCATATGTGAAACGCTACGTAAAAGAAAAGCTACTTATTTTGTTATGTACTATGAACGCGGATGAATACCAACAGTAATACGGAGGTAGTCTGTTCTTGTAACAAGCTGGCGTCACTTGAGCTCGTAGTTGTTCACGTAAGCACGTGGTACTGAAGTATGGCTTTTGCATCTCAACTGTCCATTGTGAAGACATAAGACTTAAAAACAATTTAATTACAATAATTATAAAATAAACTAGTGGCTTGTGCAGCAAATGCTGCAAACTAAGTTCATTAGACGTTCAAATAAACATTTTTCATATTTATTTTCAATGAAGAATACCAGACATTCAGAAAGTTATTTGCTTCCATAACAATGAAAGATACTCTCTCTCGAACCAATACTGAAGAGAACCAAGCATATAAATATCTACACCACACCGCCACTAAATATATGAAAAAGACCCAACCCCACTTGATTAATAATTATAAAAAAATATTTGATTTTTAATAATATTATCATCTTACGTAAGCTTTATAGCTTTCAGTAACAATCTACTATATAGCCGCTACTCAGTAAAATATATAAATTAAAATCTAATTTAAGTTGTTCTCTACATCTACTTACAGTATATAACCCCAAAACGTTTCACTTTCATATCATCAATATAGCATTAATATGTATAATTAATGAAAAATAGTCACATCATGGCATTAACTACAATAATATTTCATTTCTAATGGTAATAATATCATCAAACCACCTCAAGTTTTGTAGTTTTTAATATCCAATACACAGCTGTACCCAGAAAATTACACACCACAGAATCGAACCTGTAAATTATTTTTAGTAAGTTAAGTTTTTAATAACAAATTTAATTTGAGCTCTAAATATGTCAGCATTCTTGCAGATCATGGCCTTCGTGTAATATTGTTTACTGTAGTATGCGTTTTGTTTTATTCTGAAATGCAACACGGCCGACTTGATGCTCGCTTCGCTTCTCCTTTACAAAAAAGCGAAGGGTATATCAAGTCAGCCATGAATGCTATTAGCTAGTTCTCAAAACTGACGACAGATGGATTTTGGAAAACAGGAAAATTATGTAGGAAAATTGACATTTCACTGAAAACTACTATTTTTCGAAAAACTTTGAGTTCAAAGCTTCAAAATGAGGGGTCATTTATTAAAATCCGTTTAGCCGTTTTCCCGTAATTTCCATTACCAGTTAAAATTATATATATAGATGTTTCCTAAGCAAACTAATGCATAGTAGTGAGGTTAGACCTACTTGACGAGTAACGGGAATTGTTTAACATGAAACAGAATGTACAACAGTTGGCGGGAACATGTACTGAGAATCTATGGCGCCAAACAGTGGCCAATGAAACCTCACTTCAGTCACGTGCTATTTTACATCAGGATTTTTCTTACAGCGAAAATATTATCGGCTGCTTCGAGTATTTTCCGTAATTATTTTTGTTAACGTGTGATACTGTACCTGAGAGACCCCAAACAGCTGCCGTCCAGGTTAAGTTCCCTCAGATTGGGCACAAAGAGAGCCAATCTCTGCAGACTCATCTCCCTGGAGATGACTCGCAGCTTGATGTCTCGGACCGTCGCCAGATCTGCAGCCCCGGACACTTGCCGCTGTAGTAGCAAGAGTTACAATTATAACTGGTAATTATTCACTTACTCCAAAGTACCTCTCTGACTACTGACAATTTTCCATTGTGTAGCAGCTTTATACTCGCTCGTGTTAATAATTATATGATTATTGATTATATACTGAAGAAATCTATTCTAGTGAAGCACTTAGGAATCATTATTAATCAGCATTTAAGGTGGGGGTGAACATGTTCTTCTTTATGTAACAGACTTCGTAAAACAATTTATAAATTTGTAATTCTTCGCTCTTACATCCCTACAAATATTCTGCGATTAGTTTATTTAGGTTTGGTTCAATCTATCATCCATTATGATATAAAAGGATTGGAAGGAAAAACAAAATTTACACTTTTCTCCGCTCATATTCCTTCAAAAGCGGATAATTAATATTTTCTTAAACAAGTCACCTGATTATCCAACAAATTTGATTTATTTCGATTTTAACGTTTTTTTCAAATTGAACAAATATATAAATATACATTATTAAAATATTATCATAAAATCATCTGAAGTATAAAGAACAACATGTTTATCCTGCCAGAATAAATTTGACATATCCTTTAGCTGAAACTAAGAGCGTGTTCCCAATCTCAGCGCTGAGCAATCTGATGGCATCACGGTGTTCTGAATTTCAGCGATGACGTCACTGATGCTCCACTGGTGTCGCACCGGTTCCATAAGCTTGCAGAGGTGGTGGCAGTATCCATCAATCGCCATCAGTGAATCTGATGAGTTGTTATACAGGGCGGGAATTAGTAGACGAATGACATCGTGCACTGTTGTGTCATGGCGGTGTGTTCTGCTGTATTGTTTGTAATGAGCACAACGTAAATGCAATATGTTATTGGCTTATGAGCGAACATGTCAACGGACCAGTTATTACTACTGGTTCAAGAAATAAATTGTTTATGCTCTCTTTTCTTTGAACGAGATGACAGTACGGAAATTTCGCAAAATCTTGGTAGCGTAGCACAATAACAAGTTGTACAGCCGCCATGATAGCCATTGAGCCTTCAAGCAGTTTTGTTCTATTCCGCTGCAGCGTGACGTCATTGATGTCGAAGTGAGATTCGGAATACGCTGTAAATGTTACACAACCACTGGAATATATCATAGAGTTACGGGCCAAGGTTACACAACTCTATTTGGATAATAAATCCTGACCTAGGTTATTTTGGGTTTAATAAATTTAAGGAAAAAATTAAGCAAATTATTTAGTACTCATGTCCATTTTCCCTTTTTCTTCATTTCAATATACTATTTATTTACTTCAGCTCATATTCTGGTTTTGACTTGATTCTTTAATTTTATCTTCGTAATTGTTCTCATTTGGTAATAATTGTACTGGTTTTGCAGTTTTATTGAAACTTTGTTACGTTTCATTTAGTACAAAATAGTTATTTATAGGAACCTCCCCCGAACACGAGCTTCCTCAAACGGGTGTGCGCTACATCCACAATATGTATTTATTTTATATTGTATGTAGCAATAAATAATAAAAAAAGGTAAAGGTATCCCCGTCACATGCCATGAAGGCACTTGGGGGGCATGGAGGTAGAGCCCCATGCTTTCCATGACCTCGGCACTAGAATGAGGTGGTGTGGTCGGCACCACGCTCTGATCGTCTTTTACCCCCGGGAAAGACCCGGTACTCAATTTTATAGGAGGCTGAGTGAACCTCGGGACCGTTCTGAAAGTTTGGCAACGAGAAAAAATCCTGTCACCACCTGGGGTTGAACCCCGAACCTTCCAGTCCGTAGCCAGCAGAGCAATAAATAATAATAATAATAATAATAATAATAATAATAATAATAATAATAATAATAA
This sequence comes from Periplaneta americana, assembly GCA_025594305.2. NCBI lineage: Eukaryota > Metazoa > Arthropoda > Insecta > Blattodea > Blattidae > Periplaneta > Periplaneta americana. The sequence goes on along the minus strand of JAJSOF020000001.1, from coordinate 184,789,563 downwards.
TAACTTTTTAAAACAAAAGCGACAATAATTACTTGTTTCAATAATTTTCATGTGGCATTATGACCAATACTGCAAATATATTTTAAATTAAACTATTGTTGAGGTTCTGTCAGTGTCGGTTAACAGTTCTCTAATTTTACCCGTAATCTGTCCTATATTTTTACAATATATACAATGTATTTGTAAATATCCTTGTACACACAGTTTTTATTTTATCCACAATTTAAATATTGCCTGTAATAAACTTGTGTTATTTTCCAACGGGTACATATTTTCTACTTTTATACTAGAGAGACCGAATGGAAAAAGACCTCTGGGAGACCGAGACGTAAATGAGAGGATAATATTAAAATGGATTTGAAGGAAGTGGAATGTAATGGTAGGGACTGGATTAATCTTGCTCAGGATAGGGACCGATGGCGGGCTTATGTGAGGGCGGCAATGAATTTTCGGGTTTTCTAAAAGCCTTCTTGTATTCCTATTAAATTTTATTTAAAAAATTCCAATTTGCTTCTATTTTCTCCCATTTTCCAAATTTCTTTTAAAAATTTCTCACTAAATGGGAAAATTCCCACGGGTTGGCAACACTGTGCCGTAGCTATATCACCAATGGGTATGAAGGAGAAAAATAGGTTTTAGTCTGAGATGAACTTCTGTGGCGAAAGATTCGTATAATATTAACCATTTATATTAATAATAAATCTGTAGCCAGAAATTTTTCTGGTAATTTTCGATTTCCCAAATGTAATTGGTCCTAACATAAATATTTAACCACCCTGAAACCGAAAATCGTTTTTTTGAAATTTTTGTTTGTATGTCTGTCTGGATGTTTGTTACCTTTTCACGCGATAATGGCTGAACCGATTTATATGAAAATTGGAATATACACTAAGTTCGCTGCAACTTAGATTTTAGGCTATTTGACATTCAAAGTACATTATTTAAAAGGGGGGTTATAAGGAGGCCTGAATTAAATAAATCGAAATATCTCGCTTATTATTGATTTTTGTGAAATATGTTACATAACAAAAGTTTCTTTAAAAATTATTTCCGATAAGTTTTATTCCTAGAAAAAGTTTGATAGGACTGATATTTAATGAGATAAATTAGTTTTAAAGTTAAAATACAATGCCATCTAAGGCGGTGTAATGAAATGAAAACAAATGACTACGTCTATAAGGGGCCTTGGACAACAACGATCGAAAGCTATGAAACATAGCCTACAGAGAATGTTTCTGTGTTTGTATGAAGTAATATCGAAAGCTAACTTAACCGATTTGTATAATTAATTATTATTTCACCATTGGAAAGTGTAGTTTCTCTAGATGGACATAATGCTATAATGTTATTATAGTTACTTCTGAGTGCTCTCTGGACCAAAATGACCGCATTTTAATTATTTAAATACAATTTAAATTAAGTAACATATTAAACGATTTATCCTTCTATCAAATACTAATGTTCCCTGGATCAAATGTCCTATTTTAATTATGTAATTACTTTATATTTATTTCTAACAGGTGCAGCGGAGCGCACGGGTACGGCTAGTCATAAAATAAATTTTCTTTCTGATAGGCCTAGCTGATTCTTTCCTCTCTCGCACAGCTCACACGCCAGGTCTCGCCTCCCCATCTGTACATTATAATTATTATGGTGTTACCAGTAAGTGAGGAAGATTGTGGTCGATGGGCAGGCAATCAGGAGCATCGCTCTGCAGCATGGGGGACGGGTTCACGTCCACCTCGTCTAGCAAGTCTTCGTTATCGTGCTCCTGTTGAGGGGGTGGAGAAGGCGTTACGGACGGCGATGTGGACGGGGTCGGCGAGCCGGTATCGGGTGCTGCGCCCCCTTCTGCTGCGGCACCTTGGACACCTCCCGAGGGCTCAGTGTGGCCCATCTGATACGGACTCATCTCCCCAGCAATCTGGAAAAGAGACGAGATCAATCACACTGACTTAACTCATTGTAAGCTGCTCTGGTCATTCATCGCTGTCGCCTGTAATGTGAAGATGATGATTAGGCGACGGTAATGGAGCAATACTTCATTCATTCATTCATAGTGTTCTGCCCAAGGGCAGGTCTTTCACTGCAAATCCAGCATTCTCCAGTCTTTCCTCTTTGTCTCCTCATATGATCCATATATCTTAATGTCGTCTATCATCTGATATCTTCGTCTGCCCCGAACTCTTCTTCCGTTCACCATTCCTTCTAGTGCATCCTTCAGTACCGTAGAAATGGGTAAAGTCAATCAGTGGGTGTAAAATCGATCATTTGCGATTTTTATTGAAAATTATATATTTTCTCAGATACTTGTTAAAATTTTGTTATACTGACTTCATTGCCTTACATTGTAAATGTAAGCGAGAGGGACAACAAAAAGCCTACGAATGCCAACAATGGGAACACAGTGTAATTGCCGTTGAAGTGAAAATTGTTATTTTCAACTTTTTCTCTTAAATGAAAACAAAGTCTTACAAACTCTAAATTATAGTCAGCAGTGAAAGGAGATAGGAAGTATACGTAAGTACTTTTCGTTGAGATTGTATCCTGAAATAATAGTTTTGCAGTTCGTAAATGTTAGTATTGAAACTTATTATTTTAAGAAAACTTGTACCTTTGTAGGGTTAAGTTGATCATGCCATCGACCTACTCGAAACAGACAGGACCAGCAGGAAGAATAAATTGTTCACCGAAATACCTCCAACTAACACTTATAAACAGAAAAGTGTCATAGTATAGCTTATATTGATGGGATAGTGGGGAAAGAGGAAGACGAAATTATGGTGAATTTCTTGCGTAAGAGAAGCACTGCCAAAGGAACATATTTTGTACACCCCTCTGTACCTGACTATGGGAACAACGTAGTTTCTAAATTGACATGAAGAGGGGAAGATTTCAAATAACATCTGATATAAACCTAAGCAATGTTGAATTGCATTTTAGATTATAATTAAAGGGTGGTATTTCAATGTAAATTTTGAATTCTTAAATCTTTGTTTGTTGGTATGTGAAGTATTAAGATGTGTTTTATGTTTTGTAAGTTGGCAATCATAGTCACGATTGTACAGTGGAGACCTATAGGCCTAATTGTATCGAATAGTATGATCACAGTAACAAAAGATACACTATATAATCTTATAGGCATATATTGAAGATTATTATTGTTTTTACACCCTTTACTTATACCAAATAAAATATATGTAATACATTTAATTTGTTTTTTAAAAAGATAAACAGTTTAAGCTAAAAATTCAATGGTGATCGACTTTACCCTATTTAAGCAGGTAACTTCGATCACAAGTCAAATAAAAAAAAACAGTTTTTCATAGATTGTAATTCAATTCTTGTAACGTGTCTTCATAAGTGAAGGATATGACGACAAAATGCTAATTTTCTGAGGAACTTCACTCCATTGCATAGCTTATATATCATTAAAAAATTGCAAAATTTTGATCGAATTTACCCTCTTCTACGGTAGGCACTTTCTTCTCAACCAGTGACCCAGCCAATTCCTCTTTCTCTTTCTTCATCCACTCTATCCCAAACAGCTTCGTTTCTTATTCTATCTGTCCACTTCACACGCTCCATCCTTCTCCGTATTCACATTTCGTCGGTGAAGAAACAATAAGCGTAACTGACTTTTTGACGATTTTTGTTTTTTAGTGCGTTGGCATCCCTGACTCTGCGAGCACCATTTGATAGCGCGGGAAAGTGTAATTTCACCATGTAAATGTGAGAAAAAGGAGTTGAAACAATACCGCATATCTGAATTCCTGAAAATATTACTGAAATTCCGCGTAACTACACTACATGCAATACCGCCTAACTGCAGTCAGGGAACATTTGTTGGAAATACCGCGTAACTGAATGAGAAAAATTTCAACACGGAAGAATAAAGTAATGCTGTAGGCTATTTTATGGACAATCTCAATTAGATATATTCTTACAGTAATGCGTACGGCGGAAAATAGTTTAATATAACCAAACTGAATTAAAAGGAGTTTTACATTTCTTTCAGTAACAAATTCAAATGTAATACATGCTCATTTAAATGGATGAGTTGATATGGTCATCGAAGAAAAGACTGAATTTAATATTTCTCAACAATGCTATGGAAACACGCACGTCAATTTTGAAGCATCGTTTTCCCGACAATTCGAGCTGTAATATCTGACACATCAATAAGTCCTATTAGATACTGAGTTTTTGTAATGTACACAATATTCTGTGAAAACTGTAAGAAAGGGAGAGCCTACGTTGGGTATAAAAGGCTGAAAATTGGAAAAATAAGCATGACATACATAGGGACGCAAGGAAGCTAGGGGCATCATGTCGAAATTGTCAAAAACCAAAATTCAGACAATGCAATGTAATAGAAGACAAGAGATTTTTTTAATATCTTGGAATAAAATGACCTGGGATCAGAAAACAATACGTGAACGGTCTTGTGGATGTAATCCGGACAAAACGTCCTGGAAAGAGTACTAGTGAGTCAAGAAAAGGTAGGCCTACTTTTTGTATCATTTCCAAATGAAAGAATGATCAAGAAACTGTTCTTGAATACTCTTTAAAAGATTGGAAGAATGATCAAAGTCCTCCTTCTACTTTTTCCACATTTTGCCAAAAAGGAAGAAGACACAATTTCCTGGACATTTTTTGATAACTAAATACCTTCCCATTATTGTCGACAGTCATCAAGCAAACTTTATTTAGAACCTACAGTTCATTCCAAAAAGTACATGATTTGTATAAACAGAGATGTGCAATGAAAATATGACCCTCTGAGCAGAGATTGTCTTTTCCAGGAAAGTAACATCAGCATTTATAGCCCGAAGAAAGATCAATGTGACATCTGTTGTAGTTACAAAACCGGGAAAAAAAGTGAAGCTTATGGCTGCAACATGATGGAAAGAAGAAGGAACCTCGAAAAGAAAAAGAAAAGGATAAAGAGGATGCTGAAATGGAACTGGGCAATGTATTCATCATGGATCTCCAGGCAGTCAAAATAGTTCCATACATACGGGCAAGCTTCTGTGTATTATAAGACTAAGTTATGTGTGCATAACTTTACAATTTACAACTTGAAAAATCATGATGGTTCGACGAAACGCAGGCAGAACTGGTGGCATTGGTTTTCGCCTGTTGTGTCATAGATGCATTGACTGACTGCATAAAAGAAAATCCTCTGCCAGTAATTTTGTACTCTGATGGATGACATACCAAAATAGAAATACAGTCATATTTAATGCCCTCCTTGGTCTAGCAATTTCTGTGTTGATTACCCAAAAATATCTAGAAAGAAACCCACACCTTAATATGTTAAGCATTTAGATTATTCTTTCTTCAGAAATTATGCTGACAAAATATTTTGGATTTATTATTCAATTCGCCCAGGAAGAGGAAATAATGAACCCACTGTAACTGATCCGAGGGCAATACAATATCGTCCTGATGGTACATTTTTTTTTCAAGTTTCGTTTCACTTTAGACTGGCAAGTAATGCCAAGGCGTCCCAGAAAACAAAGTACATACGTGACTAAGAAATTATATTCTTACCACTGAGAATAAAAAAGTCAAAGTAAAATCACTTGCAGCAACTAAAAGTGTTTTGCCAAAGTACTGTCACGCATTCTATGACAACATTGGTTATGTGTAATTTTGTTTATAAGCAAGGTGTATTTCCTTATGTCATAAATGACAATCTTATAAGCAACACTATAATTCATTAACACAACTCACAAAATAATAAACATAATTATAATTACATCATATTGATCTTTTTCCTAGAAACCTTTCCAAATATTGTTTAACAATTACAATAAATTCTGTAAAAAACTTAAGTAATATCAAAAATAAAATTAAGAGTACCAAAACATTGCTTACTTCTTTTAATTATAACACTTCTTCACTTTAAAAATGTTCTATCATTGAAAATTAAGTGAAAACTAATTTAGTGAAATACCAGTAACTGACATAAAACAGCTAGCCTTCTAATACCACGTAACTAACATAAATGACTTAAAATTGGAATATAATTTCATTTTTGGATAGCGTACATTTCTAGCGTTATTTATTAAATGCCGAATTTCACATTGCAGAAGTGATTAGTTTTTTTTTAATTACGTTTTTTGTTTGCCCTGTAAAATTTGCATTTTGTTACTTACGCGGTATTGTTTCTTCACCGACATTTCAAAGGAGCAATAAGCCTACTAATGATGGGTAAATTTCTGGGAACTTTGCCATCGGAAATATTTCCGGGAACATTCTCCGAAAAATTTCCAGTCATCAAAATAAAATGTAAATATTTAAGTTTGCAATTATTGAAATCAGACTGAAAATTCTTTTAAGTGTAGGCCTTTTTATATGTAAAATACAGAAAACCATTAATATGGACACAGAGGTCTTATCTTTTCTTTGGCAATTGAAGGGTCCATGGGAATATCGATCTAAGTCCATTTTTTTAGAAAATGAGCTAATGGTGCCATCTGTTAGAGGAGGTCAAGTACTATCTTCTGAATGTCATTTCATTGAAGAAAAATGATCAGAGTCCTGAATATGAGGGGCAGAAAATTTGAATCCAAATGAAAGAATGATCCAAGTCCTTGAATTGTATGGAAGAATGATCAAAGTCCTTTAATTTTTGTGAGACAAAATAAGAACATGGTTTATTGCAATGTTTAAAGGGACCTAAGATGTTGTTAGATTGTCCAAACTGTATTGGTGTTGAATTAAATTTTCTTACCATTGTTGTTAGTGTTTAATCAAGGCCAAATTAAAAGACCTGCAAACTACAGTCGAGCCGTTCTTATTTCCGGCAGCAAATCACACGACAGCTTCTGGTCAGCTGACACGCTGCTTCACTGGCAGTGGTTGTCGTCAAGGTTATGCAAACGACATACCGCTTCCCGCTCACGGTGGATGTTACTGCGTTGTCAAGTCTACCCTTGTACTCTTAACGAAGTTTTAGCACATGTCTAATCTTAAACATCGAACGAAAAATTATTTCCTACGATAAATAATTAGTAATATATGAATACATAACATTATATATTATTGTTATTATTGATCCTAGCATCCCAGGACACAGAAGACTTACCATGTTGTGCTATAATTGGTTTTTCCGACCATTTGAAGTAACGATTTTCGTAAATACAGAAACAATATTAGAAATTACTAAAATGGGAGAAAGCTGTAAAATATAATAAATAAACATTTTTATGTGAATGAATAACTAAAACCACACAACCTGTAAAGTAAGTAAAATATGTTAGTATTAAAAATTTTGTCATGATAAGTCATTGCTACATAAAAAAATTACACGAAGAACCTTGCCTAACGGTATTGTTCAATTTAGAGGTGCTACGCCTAGATCGCTGCAATCATTGTTAGTACCTGCCGCCGCCATAGTTCTCAGTTTATTTTCTTCTTTGCCGGATTGTCCGTACTTCTCTGTCGTTATTTGAGAAACCGTGAACTTGTTCACATCACACGCATCAGCTGTTCATTGCACCACTTGCATTAAAGGCAATAAACTACTCTTATTTTACGTTCATTTTCGAAATAATCTCTAACGCTAAGAATCATTTCTCTGCTTTGTGAATTGATGGTCTTCCGACTCCTCCGCGGCATTGTAATGCTGAAAACTCAGCGATAACACAGCACTAACAACAATACCGACTGATTGTTCGACAACCAGCTATTAGAACTGCGTCCGTTCACTATTGGATGACAGAGATGCGGAAATAAGAACACCGATACCTACCTTCTTGCCAAAATGATGATGATGATGATGATGATGATGATGATGATGATGATGATGATGATGAAGCATTTCCACCACCAAATTGAGATGTAAGACGAAAACTTTAACTTTTTTCCACATCTATTCATGTCAAATCACTACAAACATTGAGCGTTTTTCCACATCAGAGAGTGTAGTTACAATATGTTACCAACCTCTAAATTAACCGGAAATTTTCGTACCAATGCCATATTGTATTTTTGGTCCAGGGAAAATACTCGTCTTAAAAAACACGTTTTTCATCTTTTAAGAATATTCCCTTCATCAAAGAACACAATACCAAAAATTGAATAATTATATATTAATTTATTTTAGTAGAATTTACAGCTCATCGAATATCGATTACTAAATACGCTTATCAAGCGTTCTACTTCATCTGATCTTTTCTTTTTGCGCAGGATATGGTAGTGGGTGACCCCTATAATACAATTATCCCCAGTCAATATACCTCCAACCGTAAGTAGGAAAATAATGTTTTTAAGTTGTATCAGAAGGCATGATATTTATATACGAATTACTGTAACACAATGAACATGTTTTGTGCTCTTTTGCTCTCTTTCTATAGGTAAATTTATATAAACAAAATAACAAGGATATCTTATTATAACGAATATAATGCTGTTCTTTTAAACAAATTATGAGTTTCAATTTTAAGCTGTCATAAAGTAAACATCGGAGTCATTCAATATCTTGTACATTCGTTGATGGATAACTATCACACGTGCTACAACATTACACAATTAAGGAAATTACTAGCAAGATTCAAACAATTTTCTCTCTTGTAGAATGTAGGCAAATAGCCATTAGAATTTTCTAACACAACAAAAGTAACAAATAGAATCCACTAACCTGGCCAGTTACGAAGTTCAAAACTGGTAATGCAATCTGAGGCTGAAGGAACAGGAAACCATGAGAATTATCACATCAAATTTCGTTACACAGACTCGTTTCATTAAGAAAGTTTTATTCTGTCGTCTTGGCAACGCTAGCATCGCGCATGCTCGAATTCCCGACAACACGAAATGTACCGGAGAGTTCAATAAAGTTGCTACTAACAGATGTCCCGTAAGATATGAAGTTAACAATCTTGGGGGAAAACTTTATGTTACGGTACATGACATCAATATTCTTGCTCATTTAAACGGATTTACTGGTAAAGAAATAATCTAATTCAATACAGTTATTACCAAAGCCGGAATTTATGTAGCCTACAAGACATGATGTTTTCATGTGTAGCTAGCTACCAATACTAATTTCGTAAGAGCGAAATTGTTGGAGACGTAAATAGAAATATGCGATGTTTATGTGTACAGTAGCCTATATAGAGATATTATCTTAAAATATACAACAAATTACTAGACGAAGAATGTAGTTTTAATAGTAGGCCTAGTAGTGGTGGTGGCGATGGTGGTGGTAGGTAGTAGTAGTATTGTTTAGTCAAGTGTCCGAAGACAGGTTGGAACCTCATAAGTTACGCCAATAAGGCATCACTCATGAGACAACTAAGCCGGTAGCCTGTTCCTTTCCCCCTTTATTGCATACATCGCTGATTAGTTACATGTTTCACTAATCGTACTTCAGATGTATCTATATTAATAATAAATCTGTAGCCGAAATTTTTCTGGTAATTTTCGATTTTCCAAACATAATTGGTCCTAACATATATAATTAACCACCCTGAAACCAAAAATCGCTTTTTTGACATTTTTCTTTGTATGTCTGTCTGTCTGTATGTTTGTTACCTTTTCACGCGATAATGGATGAACGGATTTCGATGAAAATTGGAATACAAATTATGTTCGTTGTAACAAAGATTTTAGGCTATATGGCATTCAAAATACATTATTTAAAAGGGGGGTTATAAGGGGTCCTGAATTAAATAAATCGAAATATCTCGCTTATTATTGATTTTTGTGAAAAATGTTACATAACAAAAGTTTCTTTAAAATAATTTGCGATAAGTTTTATTCCTTGAAAAAGTTTGATAGGACTGATATTTAATGAGATAAATGAGTTTTAAAATTAAAATAACTGCCATCTAAGGCCGTATACTTACTTACAAATGGCTTTTAAGGAACCCGAAGGTTCATTGCCGCCCTCACATAAGCCCGCCATCGGTCCTATCCTGTGCAAGATTAATCCAGTCTCTATCATCATATCCCACCTCCCTCAAATCCATTTTAATATTATCCTCCCATCTACGTCTCGGCCTCCCCAAAGGTCTTTTTCCCTCCGGTCTCCCAACTAACACGCTATAGGCTATGCATTTCTGGATTCGCCCATACGTGCTACATGCCCTGCCCATCGCAAACGTCTGGATTTAATGTTCCTAATTATGTCAGATGAAGAATAAAATGCGTGCAGTTCTGCGTTGTGTAAGGCCGTATAATGAAATAAAAAACAAATGACTTCGTCTATAAGGGGCCTTGGACAGCAACAATCGAAAGCTATGAAAGATAGCCTACAGAGAATGTATCTTTGTTTGTATGAAGTAATATCGGAAGCTAAATTAACCGATTTGTATAATTAATTATTATTTCACCATTGGAAAGTGTAGTTTCTCTAGATGGACATAATGCTATAATGTTATTACAGTAACTTCTGATATAATATAATATAATATAATATAATATAATATAATATAATATAATATAATATAATATAATATAATATAATATATGTAATGTAATATTATATAATATAATTTAAGTTATTTGAAGGGTTCAGAACCATAGTGGGCCAAACGCCATTTACTGAATACGTAGGAAACAAGGGTTAAAATTCAATAATAAAGTATATTAAATCTAAATGATGTCAATCTTCATTAAACTATGGTTGCATGTAATAAAAATTAAGAAACATGTTAAAGGGATTGTCATTGCACCAATGAGTGGTCTCTGGACCAAAATGATCGCATTTAAGTATTTGGATGCAATTTAAATTAAGTAACATATTAAACGATTTATCCTTCTATCAAACACGAATGTTCCCTGGATCAAATGTCCTATTTTAATTATGTAATTACTTTATATTTATTTCTAACGGGTGCAGCGGAGCGCACGGGTACGGCTAGTACAAACAATAAAATTGTTCTTCCTCTGACACATCGTGAAGTGATATGTACTGCCTGATAATAGATGTACAGCTTAGGACAGAGAAACTTGCCGTTGTCTTGTTCTTGAAAACTTCGGATATTCGAAAGGTAATAGCAACATAGTTACTGTTTCACACTACATTTATTTAGGTTATTTTTGGCATTACACACTTCAAATACAGTCTCTTGCCATGTTAATAAGTTGACAAATCCTTTGGAAGATGGCGAATTCCATCTGCGGCCTCATTTTTGGATCTCTATCTCACTGATCGATCTAAAGCTCTTTGAATATCAACTCTTGATTGAAAGCGAATGCCTCGTCTCCACCCATCTTGCAATAGTTCGTTATGGTAGGACTTCCCTCCCACAAGCTTCTTGTAATGCCGTAAAACATTGGGTTGCATTTTTACCTCTTGCAACTTGCATTTTTATGAAGCAACTTTGTTCATTGAACATTTTAGGACGGTATCATTTAATACAAATCAGAAACAGTCCCTGTATTCACAAAATATTTATGGCTAATTAAAGGCTTTAATATTTCACATTTACGCAACAATCACTTCTCTATTACGTACTAAAAGATTCCGATGCTCACCGCTAGTAGCGCTGATTTACAGTATTGTTGCCATTGTTGAATGCCCTAGTTACTTTGTATCTCCAACTTTGGCTGACTTATTTTCCAGCGGGGATTGCATGTGAACAGTTCTGTGGGAAAATGGGTCTAACCTATTAGAGTAATGTGTTGCTCTTATCTTTTTTTAAGTTATAGTATCACTCAATGAGCTAGCTGCCACAGACGTTGCGGTAGCTTACAACGAAAATGCTGGACTTGGAATTTGAAAGATTTCAAAGTAGTATTAGTAACAGTTTGAAACTTAATGACTATCCAGTTTTTTATTTATTTATCTATCCGAGTTTAGTTCATTCCATCCTACAATATGACATTATACAATGGGGTGGGAGAATGAAGTCTTCATTCATGCCATTAATATTATTACAGAGGAGAATAATAAAAATATATATTAAGAAAAAAAATGGATTATCATACACGCCTCATATACAAGGAATTTAATGTACTGAACATTAAGCAAATATACATATATACTCTCCTAAAATACTACAACAAAAATAATAACTATTATGACCATGATTACAGTACAAGAAGATACATTATTATCATGTCCTTTATTTGAACCCAAATGCAATTCTGAAGCAGGACTAAGGCATGCCTCAAATTTCGTCCCGAGATTGTGCAATAACTTCATTAAAAACATTCAAAATTAGCATCTTCGAATAATAAATTATTTAAAAGCAAGCAATTCAACTGATTTTAAATACCGATTAGTATTCTAGTAATTATATATATATATATATATATATATATATATATATATACATTTTTTATATTTTTCATTTTTGATATTTCTCTTTTACATGAAATTAAAAAAATTATATTTTTTAAGTTATGATTCTTAAAATTCAATAAATCATATAGAACTAAAATATCATCTATGTATATAATATGTTACTCCATTATATCATTGCATAATATTTTGTATTTATTTTATAATTTGTATTATTTAATACTTTTTCATTTTATTTTATTACTGTTTAAAGAGGCCATCGCCCCTTGTACTTTCTAGTTAACCTACTCTTCTGTTTTACCTGATGTAATTTCATTGTATTTCTTATATTATTATTATTATTATTATATTCATAATTTTGCTTTTGCTTACACATATTTTATTACTTAAATTAAACAATTAAATAATTATTTTAATGTAGGCTTAAACTTGTAATATTATTTTTAATTAACTAATGTAAACTCCACTCCCGGCCACAAGATTTTGCTTCATCGGGAGTGCCAACCAAAAGTGTAGACCTACTATTATTATTGTTCAAATAAAAATTATTATTACTATTATTTTTATTACTGTCATTATTATTATTAACTGATTTATTTATTTATTAACTAATATATTAATTAGTGTATATATTTACTTAAGTATTTATTAGTTCACTCGATCTTTTATTATCCATTCGATATTTAAGGTTTATTCCTCTTTTATGATAATTCATTATGTATTTAGTCATTTATTTCTGAAATATAATAATCAAAATAATAATTACATAATATTATATTATTATCGTACAGGCGATTTAATATTTCGATCTACTGCTTTCGTGAAAAGGGCAGACAAACGCCATATATTTATAAAGAGATATATTAAAAATTAATTAAAACAGGTTATATTTTCAGTTTTTTAATAAATAAGTAGAAAAGGAGATAATGAGCTCGAACACTTCACAAATTTGTTTTATACTGATAGTCGCATCGGTCTTATAATCACTTGCGCCATGAGATCAGATGTAAAATTGCTGTCACGTGCGAAAGTAAAGCCGCTTCTCGCTAGAGTTCATTACGCATAGACCTATTGTTACTTGATACATATTGCTTTTCTTGTTCAATCTAGGTTTCCTTAGACTGATTTTTGGAAATAAAGTTGTTATTGCATCGAGTTCCGCAATTAATTTAAAATTATGCATACCATTTATAGTTGTTATGTTGGCTTATGGCTCAGAGACTTTGCCAAATACCTAACAACAAAATCCACACAAGTGTCTGATATGAACCGTTTGGATTCTTTCCAATATACAATTTATAGGGTAAGGAACCTAATAACATAATAAGCAAGTAAGGAAAACTGAAACCCGATACAGTGATATTAAAGCAGAACAATAAATATACTAAAATAAAAGAAAGATAGCAGAATTTCACATAGGGTATTTCGAGTATATGAAGGAAGAGATCAGATAGAGGAACCAGTTCTGCCAGAAATACTGCTGGAGGGACAAGCCTGGAGATCTACTCCGCATTCTTACTGGCGATGATTTTATTAAATATTATGATGATATACGAAGGTATACACAGTGGACCATAAGTAATGTCATTAATTTCAGCGGGTTATTCTTTGAGATATTTCAAACAAAATTGCCAATGGTCCATTATATATTTTAACTCTTTAATTAACATTTATCACTAACACGCGATGTTTCCTCATTTGCAGTGTGATTAAATAAATAAATAAATTAATTAAAATAAATGAATAAATAAATAAGTGAATAAACAAATATATAAATACATAAATAAGTCAATAAAAATAAATAAACAGAAAAGTATATAAATAAATAAATGAATGAATGAATGAATAAATAAATAAATAAATAATACTTAAATGAGTAAATGAAGAAATAAATGAACAAATGAGCAAGTGAATAATAAATAAATAAATAAATAAACAAATAAATAAATAAATAAGCGAGTGAATGAATAAATAAACGAATGAACAAATGAGCAAACGAAAATAAATAAATAAATAAATAAATAAATAAATAAATAAATAAATAAATAAATAAAGAGTGAATGAATAAATAAACAAATGAGCAAGTGAATAATAAATAAATAAATAAATAAATAAATAAATAAACGAGTGAATGAATAAATAAACAAATGAGCAAGTGAATAATAAAAATAAATAAACAAGTGAATGAATAAATAAAATGAAAATAAACAAATGAATGAATAAATAAAAAAATAAATGAGCAATGAATAAATAATAAATAAACAAATAAACGAGTGAATGAATAAATAAATAAACGAGTGAATGAATAAATAAACAAATGAGCAAGTGAATAATAAATAAATAAATAAACGAGTGAATGAATAAATAAACAAATGAGCAAGTGAATAATAAATAAATAAATAAACGAGTGAATGAATAAATAAACAAATGAGCAAGTGAATAATAAATAAATAAATAAATAAACGAGTGAATGAATAAATAAACAAATGAGCAAGTGAATAATAAATAAATAAATAAACGAGTGAATGAATAAATAAACAAATGACAAGTGAATAATAAATAAATAAATAAACAAACGAGTGAATGAATAAATAAACGAATGAACAAGTGAATAATAAATAAATAAATAAATAAACGAGTGAATGAATAAATAAACAAATGAGCAAGAATAATAAATAAATAAATAAATAAATAAACGAGTGAATGAATAAATAAACAAATGAGCAAGTGAATAAATAAATAAATAAATAAACGAGTGAATGAATAAATAAACAAATGAGCAAGTGAATAATAAATAAATAAATAAAAGTGAATGAATAAATAAACAAATGAAAGTGAATAATAAATAAATAAAAACGAGTGAATGAATAAATAAAAGTGAATAATAAATAAATAAATAAACGAGTGAATGAATAAATAAACAAATGAATGAATAAATAAATAAATAAATAAATAAATAAATAAAATGAATGAATAAATAAACAAATGAGCAAGTGAATAATAAATAAATAAATAAAAGTGAATAAATAAACAAATAAAGTAAATAAATAAATAAATAAAATGAATGAATAAATAAACAAATGAGCAAGTGAATAATAAATAAATAAATAAACGAGTGAATGAATAAATAAACAAATGAGCAAGTGAATAATAAATAAATAAATAAAATGAAAATAAATAAACAAAACGAGTGAATAATAAATAAATGAATAAATGAAAATAAAAATGAGCAAGTGAATAATAAATAAATAAATAAATAAACGAGTGAATGAATAAATAAACAAATGAGCAAGTGAATAATAAATAAATAAATAAATAAACGAGTGAATGAATAAATAAACAAATGAGCAAGTGAATAATAAATAAATAAATAAATAAACGAGTGAATGAATAAATAAACAAATGAGCAAGTGAATAATAATAAATAAATAAATAAACGAGTGAATGAATAAATAAACAAATGAGCAAGTGAATAATAAATAAATAAATAAATAAACGAGTGAATGAATAAATAAACAAATGAGCAAGTGAATAATAAATAAATAAATAAATAAACGAGTGAATGAATAAATAAACAAATGAGCAAGTGAATAATAAATAAAAGTGAATGAATAAATAAACAAATGAAATGAAAATAAATAAACGAGTGAATGAATAAATAAACAAATGAGCAAGTGAATAAATAAATAAATAAATAAACGAGTGAATGAATAAATAAACAAATGAGCAAGTGAATAATAAATAAATAAATAAACGAGTGAATGAATAAATAAAAAACAAATGAGCAAGTGAATAATAAATAAATGAATAAACGAGTGAATGAATAAATAAACAAATGAGCAAGTGAATAATAAATAAATGAATAAACGAGTGAATGAATAAATAAACAAATGAGCAAGTGAATAATAAATAAATGAATAAAAGTGAATGAATAAATAAACAAATGAAAATGAATAATAAATAAATAAAAATAAACGAGTGAATGAATAAATAAACGAATGAATGAATAAATAAACAAATGAGCAAGTGAATAATAAATAAATAAATAAACGAGTGAATGAATAAATAAACAAATGAGCAAGTGAATAATAAATATTTAAATAAATAAGTAAATAAAGAACTGAATGAATAAATTATGATATAAAAAACAATAAATGAGCGAATGAGCAAAAGAATAAATAAACGAATGAACAAATGAGCAAATGAATAATAAATGAATAAAAAACTGAATGAATAATAATTATTAAATGGATAAAATATTATTAACTAGGTAAATAAATAAATAAATAGAAAGTGTATAAATAAGTAAATAAATACACAGAAAATTATATAAATAAGTAAATAAATGAATTAATGAATGAATAAATAAACAAATAAATAAATGAGTAAATGAATTAAAACGAAAATCAATAAATAATTAAAAAAATAAGTTAATAAGGAACTGAATGAATAAATTATTAAATGACTGAAAAAAAAAAATAATAACTTAAGTATGCAAATTAATAAATAAGTAGAGAACTGAATGAATAAATGGTTAAATGATTGAACAAATAAGTAAGTAAATAAATACATAAATAATAAATATATAAACAACTTAATGAATAAAAGATTGAATGAATAAATAAATAAATAAATAGATAAATAAAAATAAATAAGTAAATGAATACGTAAATACATACATACACAAATACATACACACATATACAAACACATACATATTATAACTATAAATTTGGCTCATATACTGTACGTATAAAAGTCTGATTATAAATTTCCTTCGTAATAAACTGGACAGAACTGGTGGAAGGCTGACAACTTATTGAATAATTTCAGCAGTAATGATAGATAACTGGCATTCTAGATAATTGGAAAATACTTTTATCCTCACGCAGTTGTGTGCTATGAAATAATCGTTGTATCGACTAAGTGGTCTGTTGGTTGCACCATCGTGTGTACAAATTGTTCGAGAAATAGCCGCGTTATCGGGCGATCAGCTTTATTGTCGAAGTGAATTACAACTGGACGCCCCCGCAATTACCGATGCCACGCAGTCCTCCGCTGTAGCGACCTCTGCAATCCAGCCAGACAAGTTCGCCTAATTTCCAGATCTCATACCCACTTACAGATCAATGACTGTGGACCGGAAGAGCGACTGTGTAATAAAAGTAATTTAAAATGCCATACAAGGCCAAAAACTTGATTTTACTTTTTGTATGTGTCTCAGTTTTATTTTATACTTGTCCTAGATTTTTCTTCAATGGGAACAAGATAATTAAAGCCACCATTTATGTGTGACGTTGAAGTTTTATATAAAATTCTGGAACTGTATAGAATTGCGACATTCTCTTTCGGGAAAACGTAAATCCAAGGTGAAAAATGAACTGTACACGTTGATCGACTGAAGAATTTAAGTTTTACATAAAATTCTGGAACTGTATAGAATTGCGACATTCTCTTTGAAAACGTAAATCCAAGGTGAAAAATGAACGACGTTGATCGTCTAAGTTTTACATAAAATTCTGGAACTGTATAGAATTGAGACATTCTCTTTCGGGAAAACTTTCAAAGATGAAAAAAACTGTAACGTTGATCGTCAAGGTAAGTTTAACATAAAAATGGAACTGTATAGAATTGCGACATTCTCTTTCGGGAAATCGTAAATCCAAGGTGAAAAATGAACGTATACGTTAATCGTCTGAAGAATTTAAATTTTACATAAAATTCTGGAACTGTATAGAATTGAGACATTCTCTTTCGGGAAAACGTAAATCAAGATGAAAAATGAACTGTACACGTTGATCGTCTGAAGAATTTAAGTTTTACATAAAATTCTGGAACTGTATAGAATTGCGACATTCTTTCGGGAAAACGTAAATCCAAGGTGAAAAATGAACGTATACGTTGATCGTCTGAAGAATTTAAGTTTGCGACATAAAATTCTGGAACGTTGATCGTATAAGTTTTACATAAAATCCTGAAACTGTATAGAATTGCAAGGTGAAAAATGAACGTATACGTTGATCGTCATAAGTTTTACATAAAATTCTGGAACTGTATAGAATTGCGACATTCTCTTTCTGGAACTGTATAGAATTGCTACATTCTCTTTCGGGAAAACGTAAATCCAAGGTGAAAAATGAACGTATACGTTGATCGTCTGAAGAATTTAAGTTTTACATAAAATTCTGGAACTGTATAGAATTGAATTGTAAACATTCTCTTTCGTCTGAAGGAAAACGTAAATCCGGGAAAAGGTCCAAAAAATGAACGTATACGTTGATCGTCTGAAGAATTTAAGTTTTACATAAAATTCTGGAATGTATAGAATTGCGACATTCTCTTTCGGGAAAACGTAAATCCAAGGTGAAAAATGAACGCATACGTTGATCGTCTCAAGAATTTAAGTTTTACATAAAATTCTGGAACAGCATAGAATTGCTACATTCTCTTTCGGGAAAACGTAAATCCAAGGTGAAAAATGAACGTATACGTTGATCGTCTCAAGAATTTAAGTTTTACATAAAATTCTGGAACTGTATAGAATTGCGACATTCTCTTTCGGGAAAACGTAAATCCAAGGTGAAAATGAACGTATGCTTTGATCGTCTGAAGAATTTAAGTTTTACATAACATTCTGGAACTGTATAGAATTGCGAAATTCTTTCGGGAAAACGTAAATCAAGGGAATTATGAACGTTACGTTGATCGTCTGAAGAATTTAAGTCTTACATAAAATTCTGGAACTCTATAGAATTGCGACAGTCTCTCTCGAGAAAACGCAAATCCAAGGTGAAAATGAACGTATGCGTTGATCGTCTGAAGAATTTAAGTTTTACATAAAATTATGGAACTGTATAGAATTGCGACATTCTCTTTCGGGAAAACGTAAATCCAAGGTGAAAAATGAACGTATACGTTGATCGTCTGAAGAATTTAAGTTTTACATAACATTTCTGGAACTGTATCGAATTGCGACAGTCTCTTTCGGGAAAACGTAAATCCAAGGTGAAAAATGAACGTATACGTTGATCGACTGAAGAATTTAAGTTTTACATAAAATCCTGAAACTGTATAGAACTGCGACATTCTCTTTCGGGAAAACGTAAATCCAAGGTGAAAAATGAACGTATACGTTGAAAGTCTCAAGAATTTAAGTTTTACATAAAATTCTGGAACTGTATAGAATTTCGACATTCTCTTTCGGGAAAACGTAAATCCAAGGTGAAAAATGAACGTATACGTTGATCGTCTGAAGAATTTAAGTTTTACATAAAATTCTGGAACTGTATAGAATTGCTACATTCTCTTTCGGGAAAACGTAAATCCAAGGTGAAAAATGAACGTATACGTTGATGGTCTCAAGAATTTAAGTTTTACATAAAATTCTGGAACTGTATAGAATTTCGACATTCTCTTTCGGGAAAACGTAAATCCAAGGTGAAAAATGAACGTATGCGTTGATCGTCTGAAGAATTTAAGTTTTACATAACATTCTGGAACTGTATAGAATTGCGACATTCTCTTTCGGGAAAACGTAAATCCAAGGTGAAAAATGAACGTATACGTTGATCGTCTGAAGAATTTAAGTTTTACATACAATTATGGAACTGTATAGAATTGCGACATTCTCTTTCGGAAAACGTAAATCCAAGGGGAATTATGAACGTTACGTTGATCGTCTGAAGAATTTAAGTTTTACATAAAATTCTGGAACTCTATAGAATTGCGACAGTGTCTCTCGGGAAATCGTAAATCCAAGGCGAAAAATGAACGTATGCGTTGATCGTCTGAAGAATTTAAGTTTTACATAAAATTCTGGAACTGTATAGAATAGCGACATTCTCTTTCAGGAAAACGTAAATCCAAGGTGAAAAATGAACGTATACGTTGATCGTCTGAAGAATTTAAGTTTTACATAAAATTCTGGAACTGTACAGAATTGCTACATTCTCTTTCGGGAAAACGTAAATCCAAGGTGAAAAATGAACGTATACGTTGATCGTCTCAAGAATTTAAGTTTTACATAAAATTCTGGAACTGTATAGAATTTCCACATTCTCTTTCGGGAAAACGTAAATCCAAGGTGAAAAATGAACCTATGCGTTGATCGTCTGAAGAATTTAAGTTTTACATAACATTCTGGAACTGTATAGAATTGCGAAATTCTCTTTCGGGAAAACGTAAACCCAAGGGGAATTATGAACGTTACGTTGATCGTCTGAAGAATTTAAGTTTTACATAAAATTCTGGAACTCTATAGAATTGCGACAGTCTCTCTCGAGAAAACGTAAATCCAAGGTGAAAAATGAACGTATGCGTTGATCGTCTGAAGAATTTAAGTTTTACATAAAATTCTGGAACTGTATAGAATTGCGACATTCTCTTTCGGGAAAACGTAAATCCAAGGTGAAAAATGAACGTATACGTTGATCGTCTGAAGAATTTAAGTTTTACATGAAATTCTGGAACTGTATAGAATTGCGACATTCTCTTTCGGGAAAACGTAAATCCAAGGTGAAAAATGAAAGTATACGTTGATCGTCTCAAGAATTTAAGTTTTACATAAAATTCTGGAACTGTATAGAATTTCCACATTCTCTTTCGGGAAAACGTAAATCCAAGGTGAAAAATGAACGTATGCGTTGATCGTCTGAAGAATTTAAGTTTTACATAACATTCTGGAACTGTATAGAATTGCGACATTCTCTTTCGGGAAAACGTAAATCCAAGGTGAAAAATGAACGTATACGTTGATCGTCTGAAGAATTTAAGTTTTACATAAAATTCTGGAACTGTATAGAATTGCGACATTCTCTTTCGGGAAAACGTAAATCCAAGGTGAAAAATGAACGTATACGTTGATCGTCTCAAGAATTTAAGTTTTACATAAAATTCTGGAACTGTATAGAATTTCCACATTCTCTTTCGGGAAAAAATAAATCCAAGGTGAAAAATGAACGTATGCTTTGATCGTCTGAAGAATTTAAGTTTTACATAACATTCTGGAACTGTATAGAATTGCGAAATTCTCTTTCGGGAAAACGTAAATCCAAGGGGATTTATGAACGTTACGTTGATCGTCTGAAGAATTTAAGTCTTACATAAAATTCTGGAACTCTATAGAATTGCGACAGTCTCTCTCGAGAAAACGTAAATCCAAGGTGAAAAATGAACGTATGCGTTGATCGTCTGAAGAATTTAAGTTTTACATAAAATTATGGAACTGTATTGAATTGCGACATTCTCTTTCGGGAAAACGTAAATCCAAGGTGAAAAATGAACGTATGCGTTGATCGTCTGAAGAATTTAAGTTTTACATAACATTTCTGGAACTGTATCGAATTGCGACAGTCTCTTTCGGGAAAACGTAAATCCAAGGTGAAAAATGAACGTATACGTTGATCGACTGAAGAATTTAAGTTTTACATAAAATCCTGAAACTGTATAGAACTGCGACATTCTCTTTCGGGAAAACGTAAATCCAAGGTGAAAAATGAACGTATACGTTGAAAGTCTCAAGAATTTAAGTTTTACATAAAATTCTGGAACTGTATAGAATTTCGACATTCTCTTTCGGGAAAACGTAAATCCAAGGTGAAAAATGAACGTATACGTTGATCGTCTGAAGAATTTAAGTTTTACATAAAATTCTGGAACTGTATAGAATTGCTACATTCTCTTTCGGGAAAACGTAAATCCAAGGTGAAAAATGAACGTTGATGGTCTCAAGAATTTAAGTTTTACATAAAATTCTGGAACTGTATAGCATTTCGATATTCTCTTTCGGAAAACGTAAATCCAAGGTGAAAAATGAACGTATGCGTTGATCGTCTGAAGAATTTAAGTTTTACATAACATTCTGGAACTGTATAGAATTGCGACATTCTCTTTCGGGAAAACGTAAATCCAAGGTGAAAAATGAACGTATACGTTGATCGTCTGAAGAATTTAAGTTTTACATACAATTATGGAACTGTATAGAATTGCGACATTCTCTTTCGGAAAACGTAAATCCAAGGGGAATTATGAACGTTACGTTGATCGTCTGAAGAATTTAAGTTTTACATAAAATTCTGGAACTCTATAGAATTGCGACAGTCTCTCTCGAGAAAACGTAAATCCAAGGTGAAAAATGAACGTATGCGTTGATCGTCTGAAGAATTTAAGTTTTACATAAAATTCTCGAACTGTATAGAATTGCGACATTCTCTTTCGGGAAAACGTAAATCCAAGGTGAAAAATGAACGTATACGTTGATCGACTGAAGAATTTAAGTTGTACATAAAATTTTGGAACAGTACACAATTGCGACATTCTCTTTCGGGAAAACGTAAATCAAAGATGAAAAATGAACTGTACACGTTGATCGTCTGAAGAATTTAAGTTTTACATAACATTCTGGAACTGTATAGAATTACACATTCTCCTTCGGGAAAACGTAAATCCAAGGTGAAAAATGACCTGTACACGTTCATCGTCTGAATAATTTAAGTTTTACATAAAATTCTGGAACTCTATAGAATTGCGACAGTCTCTCTCGAGAAAACGTAAATCCAAGGTGAAAAATGAACGTATGCGTTGATCGTCTGAAGAATTTAAGTTTTACATAAAATTCTGGAACTGTATAGAATTGCGACATTCTCTTTCGGGAAAACGTAAATCCTAGGTGAAAAATGAACGTATACGTTGATCGTCTGAAGAATTTAAGTTTTACATAAAATTCTGGAACTGTATAGAATTGCTACATTCTCTTTCGGGAAAACGTAAATCCAAGGTGAAAAATTAACGTATACGTTGATCGTCTCAAGAATTTAAGTTTTACATAAAATTCTGGAACTGTATAGAATTTCCACATTCTCTTTCGGGAAAACGTAAATCCAAGGTGAAAAATGAACGTATGCGTTGATCGTCTGAAGAATTTAAGTTTTACATAACATTCTGGAACTGTATAGAATTGCGAAATTCTCTTTCGGGAAAACGTAAAC
The DNA here is from genome assembly GCA_025594305.2 of Periplaneta americana. NCBI lineage: Eukaryota > Metazoa > Arthropoda > Insecta > Blattodea > Blattidae > Periplaneta > Periplaneta americana. The sequence continues at coordinate 184,766,319 of JAJSOF020000001.1, read as the reverse complement.
CCAAGGGGAATTATGAACGTTACGTTGATCGTCTGAAGAATTTAAGTTTTACATAAAATTCTGGAACTCTATAGAATTGCGACAGTCTCTCTCGAGAAAACGTAAATCCAAGGTGAAAAATGAACGTATGCGTTGATCGTCTGAAGAATTTAAGTTTTACATAAAATTCTGGAACTGTGTAGAATTTCGACATTCTCTTTCGGGAAAACGTAAATCCAAGGTGAAAAATGAACGTATACGTTGATCGTCTGAAGAATTTAAGTTTTACATAAATTCTGGAACTGTATAGAATTGCTACATTCTCTTTCGGGAAAACGTAAATCCAAGGTGAAAAATGAACGTATACGTTGATGGTCTCAAGAATTTAAGTTTTACATAAAATTCTGGAACTGTATAGAATTTCGACATTCTCTTTCGGGAAAACGTAAATCCAAGGTGAAAAATGAACGTATGCGTTGATCGTCTGAAGAATTTAAGTTTTACATAACATTCTGGAACTGTATAGAATTGCGACATTCTCTTTCGGGAAAACGTAAATCCAAGGTGAAAAATGAACGTATACTTTGATCGTCTGAAGAATTTAAGTTTTACATAAATTATGGAACTGTATAGAATTGCGACATTCTCTTTCGGAAAACGTAAATCCAAGGGGAATTATGAACGTTACGTTGATCGTCTGAAGAATTTAAGTTTTACATAAAATTCTGGAACTCTATAGAATTGCGACAGTCTCTCTCGGGAAAACGTAAATCCAAGGTGAAAAATGAACGTATGCGTTGATCGTCTGAAGAATTTAAGTTTTACATAAAATTCTGGAACTGTATAGAATAGCGACATTCTCTTTCGGGAAAACGTAAATCAAGGTGAAAAATGAACGTATACGTTGATCGTCTGAAGAATTTAAGTTTTACATAAAATTCTGGAACTGTATAGAATTGCTACATTCTCTTTCGGGAAAACGTAAATCTAAGGTGAAAAATGAACGTATACGTTGATCGTCTCAAGAATTTAAGTTTTACATAAAATTCTGGAACTGTATAGAATTTCCACATTCTCTTTCGGGAAAACGTAAATCCAAGGTGAAAAATGAACGTATGCGTTGATCGTCTGAAGAATTTAAGTTTTACATAACATTCTGGAACTGTATAGAATTGCGAAATTCTCTTTCGGGAAAACGTAAACACAAGGGGAATTATGAACGTTACGTTGATCGTCTGAAGAATTTAAGTTTTACATAAAATTCTGGAACTCTATAGAATTGCGAGAGTCTCACTCGAGAAAACTTAAATCCAAGGTGAAAAATGAACGTATGCGTTGATCGTCTGAAGAATTTAAGTTTTACATAAAATTCTGGAACTGTATAGAATTGCGACATTCTCTTTCGGGAAAACGTAAATCCAAGGTGAAAAATGAACGTATACGTTGATCGTCTGAAGAATTTAAGTTTTACATAAAATTCTGGAACTGCATAGAATTGCTACATTCTCTTTCGGGAAAACGTAAATCCAAGGTGAAAAATGAACGTATGCTTTGATCGTCTGAAGAATTTAAGTTTTACATAACATTCTGGAACTGTATAGAATTGCGAAATTCTCTTTCGGGAAAACGTAAATCCAAGGGGAATTATGAACGTTACGTTGATCGTCTGAAGAATTTAAGTTTTACATAAAATTCTGGAACTCTATAGAATTGCGACAGTCTCTCTCGAGAAAACGTAAATCCAAGGTGAAAAATGAACGTATGCGTTGATCGTCTGAAGAATTTAAGTTTTACATAAAATTCTGGAACTGTATAGAATTGCGACATTCTCTTTCGGGAAAACGTAAATCCTAGGTGAAAAATGAACGTATGCGTTGATCGTCTGAAGAATTTAAGTTTTACATAACATTTCTGGAACTGTATCGAATTGCGACAGTCTCTTTCGGGAAAACGTAAATGCAAGGTGAAAGATGAACGTATACGTTGATCGACTGAAGAATTTAAGTTTTACATAAAATTCTGGAACTGTATAGAATTGCGATATTCTCTTTCGGGAAAACGTAAATCCAAGGTGAAAAATGAACTGTACACGTTGATCGTCTGAAGAATTTAAGTTTTACATAACATTCTGGAACTGTATAGAATTGCGACATTCTCTTTCGGGAAAACGTAAATCCAAGGTGAAAAATGAACGTATGCTTTGATCGTCTGAAGAATTTAAGTTTTACATAACATTCTGGAACTGTATAGAATTGCGAAATTCTCTTTCGGAAAACGTAAATCCAAGGGGAATTATGAACGTTACGTTGATCGTCTGAAGAATTTAAGTCTTACATAAAATTCTGGAACTCTATAGAATTGCGACAGTCTCTCTCGAGAAAACGCAAATCCAAGGTGAAAATGAACGTATGCGTTGATCGTCTGAAGAATTTAAGTTTTACATAAAATTATGGAACTGTATAGAATTGCGACATTCTCTTCGGGAAAACGTAAATCCAAGGTGAAATATGAACGTATACGTTGATCGTCTGAAGAATTTAAGTTTTACATAACATTTCTGGAACTGTATCGAATTGCGACAGTCTCTTTCGGGAAAACGTAAATCCAAGGTGAAAAATGAACGTATACGTTGATCGACTGAAGAATTTAAGTTTTACATAAAATCCTGAAACTGTATAGAACTGCGACATTCTCTTTCGGGAAAACGTAAATCCAAGGTGAAAAATGAACGTATACGTTGAAAGTCTCAAGAATTTAAGTTTTACATAAAATTCTGGAACTGTATAGAATTTCGACATTCTCTTTCGGGAAAACGTAAATCCAAGGTGAAAAATGAACGTATACGTTGATCGTCTGAAGAATTTAAGTTTTACATAAAATTCTGGAACTGTATAGAATTGCTACATTCTCTTTCGGGAAAACGTAAATCCAAGGTGAAAAATGAACGTATACGTTGATGGTCTCAAGAATTTAAGTTTTACATAAAATTCTGGAACTGTATAGAATTTCGACATTCTCTTTCGGGAAAACGTAAATCCAAGGTGAAAAATGAACGTATGCGTTGATCGTCTGAAGAATTTAAGTTTTACATAACATTCTGGAACTGTATAGAATTGCGACATTCTCTTTCGGGAAAACGTAAATCCAAGGTGAAAAATGAACGTATACGTTGATCGTCTGAAGAATTTAAGTTTTACATACAATTATGGAACTGTATAGAATTGCGACATTCTCTTTCGGAAAACGTAAATCCAAGGGGAATTATGAACGTTACGTTGATCGTCTGAAGAATTTAAGTTTTACATACAATTCTGGAACTCTATAGAATTGCGACAGTGTCTCTCGAAATCGTAAATCCAAGGCGAAAAATGAACGTATGCGTTGATCGTCTGAAGAATTTAAGTTTTACATAAAATTCTGGAACTGTATAGAATAGCGACATTCTCTTTCAGGAAAACGTAAATCCAAGGTGAAAAATGAACGTATACGTTGATCGTCTGAAGAATTTAAGTTTTACATAAAATTCTGGAACTGTACAGAATTGCTACATTCTCTTTCGGGAAAACGTAAATCCAAGGTGAAAAATGAACGTATACGTTGATCGTCTCAAGAATTTAAGTTTTACATAAAATTCTGGAACTGTATAGAATTTCCACATTCTCTTTCGGGAAAACGTAAATCCAAGGTGAAAAATGAACCTATGCGTTGATCGTCTGAAGAATTTAAGTTTTACATAACATTCTGGAACTGTATAGAATTGCGAAATTCTCTTTCGGGAAAAACGTAAACCCAAGGGGAATTATGAACGTTACGTTGATCGTCTGAAGAATTTAAGTTTTACATAAAATTCTGGAACTCTATAGAATTGCGACAGTCTCTCTCGAGAAAACGTAAATCCAAGGTGAAAAATGAACGTATGCGTTGATCGTCTGAAGAATTTAAGTTTTACATAAAATTCTGGAACTGTATAGAATTGCGACATTCTCTTTCGGGAAAACGTAAATCCAAGGTGAAAATGAACGTATACGTTGATCGTCTGAAGAATTTAAGTTTTACATGAAATTCTGGAACTGTATAGAATTGCGACATTCTCTTTCGGGAAAACGTAAATCCAAGGTGAAAAATGAAAGTATACGTTGATCGTCTCAAGAATTTAAGTTTTACATAAAATTCTGGAACTGTATAGAATTTCCACATTCTCTTTCGGGAAAACGTAAATCCAAGGTGAAAAATGAACGTATGCGTTGATCGTCTGAAGAATTTAAGTTTTACATAACATTCTGGAACTGTATAGAATTGCGACATTCTCTTTCGGGAAAACGTAAATCCAAGGTGAAAAATGAACGTATACGTTGATCGTCTGAAGAATTTAAGTTTTACATAAAATTCTGGAACTGTATAGAATTGCGACATTCTCTTTCGGGAAAACGTAAATCCAAGGTGAAAAATGAACGTATACGTTGATCGTCTCAAGAATTTAAGTTTTACATAAAATTCTGGAACTGTATAGAATTTCCACATTCTCTTTCGGGAAAAAATAAATCCAAGGTGAAAAATGAACGTATGCTTTGATCGTCTGAAGAATTTAAGTTTTACATAACATTCTGGAACTGTATAGAATTGCGAAATTCTCTTTCGGGAAAACGTAAATCCAAGGGGATTTATGAACGTTACGTTGATCGTCTGAAGAATTTAAGTCTTACATAAAATTCTGGAACTCTATAGAATTGCGACAGTCTCTCTCGAGAAAACGTAAATCCAAGGTGAAAAATGAACGTATGCGTTGATCGTCTGAAGAATTTAAGTTTTACATAAAATTATGGAACTGTATTGAATTGCGACATTCTCTTTCGGGAAAACGTAAATCCAAGGTGAAAAATGAACGTATGCGTTGATCGTCTGAAGAATTTAAGTTTTACATAACATTTCTGGAACTGTATCGAATTGCGACAGTCTCTTTCGGGAAAACGTAAATCCAAGGTGAAAAATGAACGTATACGTTGATCGACTGAAGAATTTAAGTTTTACATAAAATCCTGAAACTGTATAGAACTGCGACATTCTCTTTCGGGAAAACGTAAATCCAAGGTGAAAAATGAACGTATACGTTGAAAGTCTCAAGAATTTAAGTTTTACATAAAATTCTGGAACTGTATAGAATTTCGACATTCTCTTTCGGGAAAACGTAAATCCAAGGTGAAAAATGAACGTATACGTTGATCGTCTGAAGAATTTAAGTTTTACATAAAATTCTGGAACTGTATAGAATTGCTACATTCTCTTTCGGGAAAACGTAAATCCAAGGTGAAAAATGAACGTTGATGGTCTCAAGAATTTAAGTTTTACATAAAATTCTGGAACTGTATAGCATTTCGATATTCTCTTTCGGGAAAACGTAAATCCAAGGTGAAAAATGAACGTATGCGTTGATCGTCTGAAGAATTTAAGTTTTACATAACATTCTGGAACTGTATAGAATTGCGACATTCTCTTTCGGGAAAACGTAAATCCAAGGTGAAAAATGAACGTATACGTTGATCGTCTGAAGAATTTAAGTTTTACATACAATTATGGAACTGTATAGAATTGCGACATTCTCTTTCGGAAAACGTAAATCCAAGGGGAATTATGAACGTTACGTTGATCGTCTGAAGAATTTAAGTTTTACATAAAATTCTGGAACTCTATAGAATTGCGACAGTCTCTCTCGAGAAAACGTAAATCCAAGGTGAAAAATGAACGTATGCGTTGATCGTCTGAAGAATTTAAGTTTTACATAAAATTCTCGAACTGTATAGAATTGCGACATTCTCTTTCGGGAAAACGTAAATCCAAGGTGAAAAATGAACGTATACGTTGATCGACTGAAGAATTTAAGTTGTACATAAAATTTTGGAACAGTACACAATTGCGACATTCTCTTTCGGGAAAACGTAAATCAAAGATGAAAAATGAACTGTACACGTTGATCGTCTGAAGAATTTAAGTTTTACATAACATTCTGGAACTGTATAGAATTACAACATTCTCCTTCGGGAAAACGTAAATCCAAGGTGAAAATGACCTGTACACGTTCATCGTCTGAATAATTTAAGTTTTACATAAAATTCTGGAACTCTATAGAATTGCGACAGTCTCTCTCGAGAAAACGTAAATCCAAGGTGAAAAATGAACGTATGCGTTGATCGTCTGAAGAATTTAAGTTTTACATAAAATTCTGGAACTGTATAGAATTGCGACATTCTCTTTCGGGAAAACGTAAATCCTAGGTGAAAAATGAACGTATACGTTGATCGTCTGAAGAATTTAAGTTTTACATAAAATTCTGGAACTGTATAGAATTGCTACATTCTCTTTCGGGAAAACGTAAATCCAAGGTGAAAAATTAACGTATACGTTGATCGTCTCAAGAATTTAAGTTTTACATAAAATTCTGGAACTGTATAGAATTTCCACATTCTCTTTCGGGAAAACGTAAATCCAAGGTGAAAAATGAACGTATGCGTTGATCGTCTGAAGAATTTAAGTTTTACATAACATTCTGGAACTGTATAGAATTGCGAATTCTCTTTCGGGAAAACGTAAACCCAAGGGGAATTATGAACGTTACGTTGATCGTCTGAAGAATTTAAGTTTTACATAAAATTCTGGAACTCTATAGAATTGCGACAGTCTCTCTCGAGAAAACGTAAATCCAAGGTGAAAAATGAACGTATGCGTTGATCGTCTGAAGAATTTAAGTTTTACATAAAATTCTGGAACTGTGTAGAATTTCGACATTCTCTTTCGGGAAAACGTAAATCCAAGGTGAAAATGAACGTATACGTTGATCGTCTGAAGAATTTAAGTTTTACATAAAATTCTGGAACTGTATAGAATTGCTACATTCTCTTTCGGGAAAACGTAAATCCAAGGTGAAAAATGAACGTATACGTTGATGGTCTCAAGAATTTAAGTTTTACATAAAATTCTGGAACTGTATAGAATTTCGACATTCTCTTTCGGGTAAACGTAAATCCAAGGTGAAAAATGAACGTATGCGTTGATCGTCTGAAGAATTTAAGTTTTACATAACATTCTGGAACTGTATAGAATTGCGACATTCTCTTTCGGGAAAACGTAAATCCAAGGTGAAAAATGAACGTATACTTTGATCGTCTGAAGAATTTAAGTTTTACATAAATTATGGAACTGTATAGAATTGCGACATTCTCTTTCGGAAAACGTAAATCCAAGGGGAATTATGAACGTTACGTTGATCGTCTGAAGAATTTAAGTTTTACATAAAATTCTGGAACTCTATAGAATTGCGACAGTCTCTCTCGGGAAAACGTAAATCCAAGGTGAAAAATGAACGTATGCGTTGATCGTCTGAAGAATTTAAGTTTTACATAAAATTCTGGAACTGTATAGAATAGCGACATTCTCTTTCGGGAAAACGTAAATCCAAGGTGAAAAATGAACGTATACGTTGATCGTCTGAAGAATTTAAGTTTTACATAAAATTCTGGAACTGTATAGAATTGCTACATTCTCTTTCGGGAAAACGTAAATCTAAGGTGAAAAATGAACGTATACGTTGATCGTCTCAAGAATTTAAGTTTTACATAAAATTCTGGAACTGTATAGAATTTCCACATTCTCTTTCGGGAAAACGTAAATCCAAGGTGAAAAATGAACGTATGCGTTGATCGTCTGAAGAATTTAAGTTTTACATAACATTCTGGAACTGTATAGAATTGCGAAATTCTCTTTCGGGAAAACGTAAACACAAGGGGAATTATGAACGTTACGTTGATCGTCTGAAGAATTTAAGTTTTACATAAAATTCTGGAACTCTATAGAATTGCGAGAGTCTCACTCGAGAAAACTTAAATCCAAGGTGAAAAATGAACGTATGCGTTGATCGTCTGAAGAATTTAAGTTTTACATAAAATTCTGGAACTGTATAGAATTGCGACATTCTCTTTCGGGAAAACGTAAATCCAAGGTGAAAAATGAACGTATACGTTGATCGTCTGAAGAATTTAAGTTTTACATAAAATTCTGGAACTGCATAGAATTGCTACATTCTCTTTCGGGAAAACGTAAATCCAAGGTGAAAAATGAACGTATGCTTTGATCGTCTGAAGAATTTAAGTTTTACATAACATTCTGGAACTGTATAGAATTGCGAAATTCTCTTTCGGGAAAACGTAAATCCAAGGGGAATTATGAACGTTACGTTGATCGTCTGAAGAATTTAAGTTTTACATAAAATTCTGGAACTCTATAGAATTGCGACAGTCTCTCTCGAGAAAACGTAAATCCAAGGTGAAAAATGAACGTATGCGTTGATCGTCTGAAGAATTTAAGTTTTACATAAAATTCTGGAACTGTATAGAATTGCGACATTCTCTTTCGGGAAAACGTAAATCCTAGGTGAAAAATGAACGTATGCGTTGATCGTCTGAAGAATTTAAGTTTTACATAACATTTCTGGAACTGTATCGAATTGCGTCAGTCTCTTTCGGGAAAACGTAAATGCAAGGTGAAAAATGAACGTATACGTTGATCGACTGAAGAATTTAAGTTTTACATAAAATTCTGGAACTGTATAGAATTGCGATATTCTCTTTCGGGAAAACGTAAATCCAAGGTGAAAAATGAACTGTACACGTTGATCGTCTGAAGAATTTAAGTTTTACATAACATTCTGGAACTGTATAGAATTGCGACATTCTCTTTCGGGAAAACGTAAATCCAAGGTGAAAAATGAACGTATACGTTGATCGTCTGAAGAATTTAAGTTTTACATAAAATTCTGGGACTGTATAGAATTGCGAAATTCTCTTTCGGGAAAACGTAAATCCAAGGTGAAAAATGAACGTATACGTTGATCGACTGAAGAATTTAAGTTGTACATAAAATTTTGGAACAGTACACAATTGCGACATTCTCTTTCGGGAAAACGTAAATCAAAGATGAAAAATGAACTGTACACGTTGATCGTCTGAAGAATTTAAGTTTTACATAACATTCTGGAACTGTATAGAATTACAACATTCTCTTTCGGGAAAACGTAAATCCAAGGTGAAAAATGACCTGTACACGTTCATCGTCTGAATAATTTAAGTTTTACATAAAATTCTGGAACTGTATAGAATTGCGACATTCTCTTTCGGGAAAACGTAAATCCAAGGGGAAAAATGAACGTATACGTTGATCGTCTGAAGAATTTAAGTTTTACATAAAATTCTGGAACTGTATAGAATTGCGACATTCTCTTTCGGGAAAACTTAAATCTAAGGTGAAAAATGAACGTATACGTTGATCGTCTGAAGAATTTATGGACTAGCAGTGATGGTAACGTAGAATGGTGAAGTATATTTTATCAAAACATTGCGGAAATATAATCATAAAAAGTCCCCTGCGGTGTCTGAATGGTCAGACCGTCAGTCTGTCACGCAGGCGCTCCGGGTTCGAGTCCCGGTCAGGCCTGAAAATCCATAGTGACAATTGTGACGGACAAGGTTGCAGGTGGGATTTTTGTTGGGGTTCTCTCGTTTCCCCATATTAGACATCTATATCATTCCGTCACCATTTCTCCATTTCGTCATCATTCCATTGTATTCCCAGAACGCTGACACGCACGGAGGAGGCAGGCCTAAGGACAATGGGGTTGCCTGCTCGAAACCTGGGTACGTAGCGAACCTTAATGTAGACCAGTCATGTCAATTGATGCCCATAGGAGCAAGCGCGCGCTTTAGAGCTCAGGAGAACCTGAGCGCTTTACAGCGGAAAGGAAAGAGACAGACAGACAGAGATAGTATATGCTGCTTGGTCGAGCTATATTCAGGGATGGCCAGCACTGATTCAATAGTAAAAGGCAAGAGAACTTATTAAAACTGTATCCATGTTAATTTTTAGATTTGTGTGAGAAGTATAAGTGCATTATAAGGATGTAAGTTTTAATTTTAATGCTCAAATTCACAAGTTCGATCTTTTATTCAAAAGAAATATTTTCTCAACTGTTTTATAGAAAAATGAAATTTTAAAATATAAGTCTATTTATTTAGTAGCCTTACAGAATGTTTTCGTAAATCTAATATACAGTAAATATGTATTAGGGGAGAGTCGGGTAGTATCGGACATCGGGTAATATCGGACAGTGCGTTTCTTTCATCTACCACCATATGGTAGTACCTGAATGACATGGTTACTTTTCTCTATGCGACATCACAGAAACGTAACCATGTCAATCAGGTACTATCATCGTGTGGTAGATGAAAGAAACTCATGTCCGATATTACCCGATGTCCGATACTACCCGACTCTCCCCTACTGAATATAGTGTATTGAAAATTTTGAAAATATTCGCATGAAATTGTTACGTACAACTTTCTCTTACTACAACTTTCTCTTACTACTACTGCTACTGCTGCTGCTGCTACTGCTACTGCTACTGCTACTGCTACTGCTACTACTACTACTACTACTACTACTACTACTACTACTACTATTATTATTATTATTATTATTATTATTATTATTACATTGCTTTCTGTATTGATGTTATTTATATTTACTATGTAATTTTATACTGGTTGAGTACAAGAGAAGACCATATGGCCTTAAATCTGCCAGTATCAGTAAAAATAAGTAAATAAATAAATAAATAAATAAATAAATAAATTTAAATTTTAAATTGAAAGATCATCGTAGTATCAATATTTATTACTAGAAGTTATTTCCATGAGTCTTCGAAGTCTAGCTTTGAAGGTTGAACAGGATGTCAACTGCAGTGTACACAAAATGCTCTGAGACAGGATATGGTCCCTAATTATTACTAACTAGCCGTACCCGTGCTCTCCGCTGAACCCGTTAGAAATAGATATAAAGTAATTACATAATTAAAATAGGACGTTTGATCCAGGGAACATTCGTGTTTGATAGAAGGATAAATCGTTTAATATGTTACCGTACTTAATTAAATCGCATCCAAATAATTAAAATGCGATCATTTTGGTCCAGAGACCACTCATTGGTGCAATGACAATTCGTTTAACATGTTTCTTAATTTTTATTACATGCAACCATAGTTTAATGAAGATTGACATCATTTAGATTTAATGTGTATACTTTATTTTACTTGTTATATGTTTCCATATAATTATGATAATAACTTCATTTTAACCCTTGTTTTCTACGTATTCAGTAAATGGCGCTTGGCCCACTATGGTTCTGAACCCTTCAAATAAGTTAAATTATATTATATAATATTACATTACATTATACATTTTATATTATATTATATTATATTATATTATATTATATTATATTATATTATATTATATTATATTATATTATATTATATTATATCAGAAGTTACTGTAATAACATTATACCATTATGTCCATCTAGAGAAACTACACTTTCCAATGGTGAAATAATAATTAATTATACAAATCGGTTAATTTAGCTTCCGATATTACTTCATACAAACACAGAAACATTCTCTGTAGGCTATCTTTAATAGCTTTCTATTGTTGCTGTCGAAGGCCCCTTATAGACGAAGTCATTTGTTTTTTAATTCATTACACGGCCTTAGATGGCAGTTATTTTAATTTTAAACTCATTTATCTCATTAAATATCACGTCCTATCAAAATTTTTCAAGGAATAAAACGTATCGCAAATTATTTTTAAAGAAACTTTTGTTACGTAACATTTTTTATAAAAATTAATAATAAGCGAGATATTTCGATTTATTTAATTCAGGTCCCCTTATAACCCCCCTTTTAAATAATGTATTTTGAGTGCCATTAGGCCTAAAATCTAAGTTACAACGAACTTAATTTATATTCCAATTTTCATCGAAATCCGTTCAGCCATTATCGCGTGAAAAGGTAGCAAACATACAGACAGGCATACAAACAAAAATTTAAAAAAAGCGATTTTCGGTTTCAGGGTGGTTAATTATATATGTTAGGACCAATTATGTTTGGAAAATCGAAAATTGCCAGAAAAATTTCGTCTATAGATTTATTATTACTATAGATCAATATTCAAACACGTTTCCAACTTATATTCTTCAAAGAGTTCTGTCACAGTATTTCTACACAAATTTTCACTGACATCAGTAAAACAAATTTATGCCTTACCATTCTCTTGCAGTAAAGTCTACTATTCTGTCTCAATTCTCTTGTATTCCCCTGCTACGAACGGAAGTGGTACTTCATAAAAAGAGACATTCCTAGACCCATGAAGCTTGCAGTGGCTCTGGAATAAAGATGCGTGTCCGAACGCTATTTGAACCAACTTAAAGAGCAGTCATTTGTTTCGATAAATGAAACGTTTGGCGACTTATTTCTCGGGCTGCGGTCAGCATTTATGCTATCAATTTATAATGAGGGAGGAGTTTCCATGCAGTGGCGCAAGAATTCCTTCTGTCGGTCAATAATAATTACGAGCAATTGCCTTGTCGTTAAATACACATGAATCACCAACCTGGCAAACGTGTGGTTTCAAGTTCTTTATTTCAATGTACTTCCACCATTCTCCTAACTGTACAAAACATAGACCCTACCAGGAACTCCACAGTTCAGATCCAACTGACGTCAATTACGGATTGGGAGCAGCTGCAGTGATTCTGTTACACATTTTCTACTTCTGCAAGTTTGAAAAAAAAAAAAAAAAGCAACGTAAGTTTGAGGGACAAGAACTAGTGCCAGATTCCAGTAACTTTGTAAAAGAAATAAGATTTCCGTGCTTCTTCAGCATGATACCAGGCTACACTTACTGTTAATTGTCAGAGTAACGCATATTGTTTTCAGGGCTGTGGTTTACGTGACTTGTTGGCCTCAAGACTGGTTCAGCTGTATAGGAAAGCATAGGACAGAGGACCTTTTATGTGACGACTGAGTTTGAGCCGTTACAACAGAGCTCCGCGAAATTAAAATCTGCCGAGGGCGATACAATTCTTAGGACGGTTTCCTCCTGGACGAAAGTTAAGGTTTGGGTTCCGTGCCGTTGATTCTCTCACGCCAAGGAGCCTTGTCGCTGGTGAGGGGCTCCAGGAAATTCCTCTGTCATTTCTCCCCATATTAAAATTAAACGCTAAATAAGCTACGCAGAGAAATCACCACTGAATAAAACAACTACAATTGCTACTACTACTACTACTACTACTACTACTACTACTACTACTACTACTCCGCTACTACTACTACTACTACTACTACTACTACTACTACTGTTCCTACTATTCCATCCACTGTTCCTACTATTTCTACTACTACTACTACTACTACTACTACTACTACTACTACTACTGTTCCTACTATTCCTACTACTACTTCCATCCCTACTACTACTACTACTACTACTACTACTACTACTACTACTACTGTTCCTACTATTCCATCCGCTACTACTACTACTACTACTACTACTGTTCCTACTATTCCATCCGCTACTACTACTACTACTACTTCCTACTATCCACTACTACTACTACTACTACTACTGTTCCTACTATTCCATCCGCTACTACTACTACTACTACTACTGTTCCTACTATTCTACTACTACTACTACTACTACTACTACTACTACTACTACTACTACTACTACTACTACTACTGCTACTGTTCCTACTATTCCATCCACTACTACTACTACTTACACTTACTATTCCACTACTACTACTATTCCACTACTACTACTACTACTACTACTACTACTACTACTACTACTACTATTACTACTACTACTACTACTACTACTACTACTACTACTACTACTACTACTACTGTCTCTCGTATACTATTACGGGCAGGGCATGGTTGCTCCCCACGGTCAGGTACGATGCAACAGATAAAAAGGGTCCCTGTTTTGTGGGCATAGTTGCGCCCCGTTCTCATCACGTAGAGAAAAGGGGCATGGCATAGTTGCGCCCCGATGAAGTAATAAGACATACCGTGAAAGACTCAGTTTTTTAAACCACGTAATCAAGGAATACAGAAGCGGTAAAATAGACAAATACAGGTACGACTATAATATTTTTAAGTAATATATTTATTTTATAATATTCACTTTCGTGTGTATTATGCCCATCGGGGCGCAACTATGCCATGTCCATTCTGCTGCCAGATTTCTTCGGAGCGCAACTATGCCATGCCTAGGCCTCCCAATTGACCACGGGGCGCAACTATGCCATACCTGCTACCACCACCACCACCACCACCACCACCACCACCACCACCACCACTACTACTACTACTACTACTACTACTACTACTACTACTACTACTACTACTACTACTATTACTACTACTACTACTGCCTTTCCTACGTTTTTTTTACGTCTGCTATTAAGGGAAAATGTATTTTCTGAAGGAATAGGTAAAAAATCCTAGACCATGCTAGTACTGCTTCCGGTTTGTTGCAGGAAGTGGTACTGCCGATCGATTCTTTACATAGGTTTTGGTTGTCAACATTTTCTTATGAACGGCCAGTATCACGTGGTTTTCGAGAGCAGAGGATGATGCGGGTGGTCTGAAACACCTGGTATATATTCTAGTGATATTTAACTTATTTTATCTTTTTGCTTCCATATTTCCCGATAATGGTATATCTATAGGCTAATGTCCCGCGCCGTGGCGTCGCGGTCTAAGGCATCCCGCCTAGGACTTGCGTTACGGAATGCGCGCTGGTTCGAGTCCTCATGGGGGAAGAAATTTTCTCATGAAATTTCGGCCAGTGTATGGGACCGATGTCTACCCAGCATCATGATGCACTTGGGGAGCTACGATATGTAGCGAAATCCGGTTGCGAATACCAGCTATAACGCCTGGGTGGTTCATTGTGCTAACCACACGATACCTCCATTCTGGTTGGATGATCGTCCACCTCTGCTTCGGCATGTGGGCGTGAGGCCAGCAGCCGGTCTAGGCCCTTCATGGGCTGTACCGCCACGGATTATTATTATTATTATTTTATTCAGTTTTGTGTGTAAAATTGTAGTGTACTTTGTAAATTTATAATGTTTTTATAACGCAGTTTTACTCCTGGTTGAGTGTTAGAGAAGGCTGTATGGCCTTAACTCTGCCAGGTTAAATAAAATTATTATTATTATTATTATTATTATTATTATTATTATTATTAATTATTATTATTATTTTATCCAGTTTTGTGTGTAAAATTGTAGTGTATTTTGTAAATTTATAATGTTTTTACAACGCAGTTTTACTCCTGGTTGAGTGTTAGAGAAGGTTGTATGGCCTTAACTCTGCCAGGTTAAATAAAATTATTATTATTATTATTATTATTATTATTATTATTATTATTATATTATTATTATTTTATTCAGTTTTGTGTTTAAATTGTAGTGTATTTTGTAAATTTATAATGTTTTATAACGCAGTTTTACTCCTGGTTGAGTGTTAGAGAAGGCTGTATGGCCTTAACTCTGCCAGGTTAAATAAATTATTATTATTATCATTATTATTATTATTTATTATTATTATTATTTTATTCAGTTTTGTGTTTAAATTGTAGTGTATTTTGTAAATTTATTATGTTTTATAACGCAGTTTTACTCCTGGTTGAGTGTTAGAGAAGGCTGTATGGACTTAACTTTGCCAGGTTAAATAAACCATTATTATTATTATTATTATTATTATTATTATTTTATTATTATGTTGTTGTTGATGATGTAGGTCTTTAGAACATTTCTATAAAAGAATCATGCAGATATTCAATTAATTGTAGATTTAATTATGTAAATGCTTTACCGTATAAAAAATTATGCAAATTTGATATTATTAGTCATTTTAATATTCTGATCAGTGTTTTTATAAACTGTAATGTATGTATATTAAGCATGAAAGGTTTTGTTCATTTAGCTTGTTTAGTATCTGAGCTATAAAAATGAATTTCACTAAATTTTTGCAGACCAAAGATATACCTACTCCCTTAAGAAGAGGAAAAAAAGAAGGCGTAATATGCGAGTGCATACGGTGTATTTCTGCTGAAATAAATACGCTTTAATTAAAACTCTAAACTAATATTAGTATTTCCAGCCTTGAAACTGTCAGTGTGGTGACCGAAGCCCTTTCAAGAAACAGATGTGTGATTACAAGACTTATGTCCTGGGTGTCCTTTCTGTTTATACAGGCCTGCTTGTGCTTTTATTTCCGATATCTGGGGAGGCATAAAACCTATCGACCTTGCATATTCGTATGTGTCAGAATTATGCATGCAAATTGCTTGCTTTTAGTTCCATTTCATACCTCTGCACCCTGACGTCTTGATTCTAGATAAACGATGTGAGTAATGGCGCAGGGAGGCACTATTCACGTCAGAGAGCACCCCGGTCCCTGGCACCTGTGTCTACAAACTCAATACAGGACACGGTCCTATTTTAAGTACTAAATGGACTATACAAACAATTATCGATCACAATATAAAAATATTATACAACCTGAGGTCGTATTTCTTTACTGGTCGGCAGCGGAATGCTTAACTGCTCACGACTCAGCTTCGAGGGGCTTCATACAACACAGCCATTCCAGTTGTCAGGGATGTTACATTTTTACTATTTTCAAACTATATATGATGTGATATGATATAATATGATATATGACATATGATATGATATATAGTTCATTCATTCATTCATAGTGTTCTGCCCATGGGCAGGTTTTTCACTGCAAAACCAGCATTCTCCAAATTTTCCTACTTTCTGCCTTCGAAAAATCGAAGGAGAATTGGGAGGAAAATTTAAAAGGTACGCAAAACGCGTCCTTGCAAGTGGGTTGGGGGCTGTACAAAACTAAATATGTGAGCTCCAAGCCTGTTGGCCACTAGTCTCACTCCGGGTTACGCTGCTCCCCTGAAGGAGCTCTAGAAAATTTGGAAGGGAAAGCCGAAATTGGACGTAACCTCTTACTTTCTGCCTTCCTCTTTGTCTCCTCATATATATCTCTCCATATATCTTAATGTCGTCTATCATCTGATATCTTCTTCTACTCCGAACTCTTCTCCCGTTCACCATTCCTTCCAGTAAGCAGTTTATTCCCAGCCAATGACCCAACCAATTATTTTCTCCTTCTGATCAATTTCAACATTACCTATTCTTTCTATTTCCAACATAGCTTCATTTCTTATTCTGTCTGTCTACTTCACATATTACATTCTTCTCCATATTCACATTTCAAATGCTTCTATTCGCGTCTTTTCACTTCGTCGTAATGTCCATATTTCTGCACCATATAATGCCAAACACCACACAAAGCATTTCACTCATCTCTTCCTTAGTTCTTTTTCCAGAGGCCCGCAGAAGATGCTCCTTTTTATATTAAAAGCTTCCTTTGCCATTGCTATCCTCCTTTTGACTTCTTGGCAGCAGCTCACGTTCCTGCTTATAGTACATCCCAAGTATTTGAAGCTGTCCACTTGCTCCACTGCCTCATTTAGAATTCGCAAGTGTACCTTCTTTACTTTTCTTCCTATGGCCATGGTCTTCGCCTGATGTGATACGATTAGAGATATGATATGATATAAGATGATATGAGGTAATATAAGATATGATATGATATATTTATGATACAATATACGATATGAGATATGATATGATATGGTGTGGTATAGTATGGTATGATGTGATATATATGACATGAAGATTTAATAGCTACCTTTGGACGAATAAAAGTATAAGTTATCTTTATTCCAAATAAACCTGTGAAAAGGACGGAAATATTCCTCTAACATGAAATTAATAATAATAATAATAATAATAATAATAATAATAATAATAATAATAGTTACTGGCTTTTAAGGAACCCGGAGGTTCATTGCCGCCCTCACATAAGCCCGCCATTGGTCCCTATCCTGAGCAAGATTAATCCAGTCTCAATCATCATATCCCACATCCCTCAAATCCATTTTAATATCATCCTCCCATCTACGTCTCGGCCTCCCCAAAAGGTCTTTTTCCCTCCGGCCTCCTAACTAACACTCTATATGCATTTCTGGATTCGCCCATACGTGGTACATGCCCTGCCCATCTCAAACGTCTGGATTTAATGTTCCTAATTATGTCAGGTGAGGAATACAATGCGTGCAGTTCTGTGTTGTGTAACTTTCTCCATTCTCCTATAACTTCATCCCTCTTAGTTCCAAATATTTTCTTAAGCACCCTATTCTCAAACACCCTTAACCTATGTACCTCTCTCAAAGTGAGAGTCCAAGTTTCACAACCATACAGAACAACCGGTAATATAACTGTTTTATAAATTCTAACTTCCAGATTTTTTGACAGCAGACTGGATGATAAAAGCTTCTCAACCGAATAATAACAGGCATTTCCCATATTTATTCTGTGTTTAATTTTCTCCCAAGTATCATTTATATTTGTTACGTTGCTCCCAGGTATTTGATTTTTATTCAAAGGATAAATTTCCAATTTTTATATTTCCATTTCGTACAATATTCCCGTCACGAGACATAATCATATACTTTGTCTTTTTGGGATTTACTTCCAAACCTATCTCTTTACTTGCTTCAATTAAATTCCCGTATTGTCCCTAATCGTTTGTGGATTTTTTCACTAAAATAACATCAATAATAATAATAATAATAATAATAATAATAATAATAATAATAATTTTTATTTATTTATATTTAATGTGCTGTACAGCAGCCAGTAGCCAATTACAGTTCAGCACAAAGAATAATACAAAAATAATTATTACACATTACAATAATGACAATGAATGGATAAATAATGGATGCCTTTAAAATGGATAACTAAGAATACTATGAGACAATGATAATTGAGTATAATGCCTAAAAAAAACATAAATGATAAATCGTTGCCAAGAGCAAACTAAGTCTATACATTGAAGGGATCGAATTCGCAGCCATGCATTTTGGCATTTTAATGCATCTGGAGACTGGTGAAAGAAATTTTGAATTTCTAATATAGAAAAGTTTGTGGGCTCTCATATCTTTAATAATAATAATAATAATAATAATAATAATAATAATAATAATAATAATAATAATAATAATAACAATAATAACAATAATAATATTAATAATAATAATAATAATAATAGAAGAAGAAGAACAACTTTATGCATGATTGTTATATGACTTACGAGCACGTATAAACAATTTGAATAAGTACGTAGAAAATCTATTTCAAAATATGTCCTAATTATTACCATAACCTTGAGAGAATTACAATACTGTGTCATGAAAGGAAGACTGTCGATAAAAATAAGTCAATACCACGCATGAGGCATCGTTTGAAGTCCAGAAAGAATTCCATACAAATATTTTGATGGAAAATATTAACTTTTTCTTGCTGCCAAACAGTACATAATCAATCATGAGCGGAGTGATATATAAAAGTGTTTGTAGCTTTTTGAGTGAAGAGCTTGTCAGCTTTCCTTTATGACTAGCCATTGCTCAAACTCGTCGTTATTTTCTTATTTTACTGTTGTTAAAACACGCTGATGCACCGTGGCTTTGTCCCACATGTTTATCGTACTAACAACAAGGGAAGCCTGTCACAAAGTAATTTCAGTACAAAGGGAAAACTTCTCATTATGCCATTTTCTACCAATGGCCAAATGAGATGTTTACAGGTACAGGAGTCAATACATCGAGCTCTTCAAAAGTTAGGAACCATTTTAAATTGCTGTAACTTCGTTAAAATTATGATTTATACAATTACAATATGTAACACCATTTCGGTCAGAAATTATTAATATAAAAGTAAAATATTATTTATTTTATTTCGTAATACGATAGGTTTGGAAGTAAATCCCGAAAAGACAAAGTATATGATTATGTCTCGTGACCAGAATATTGTAAGAAATGAAACATAAAAATTGGAGATTTATCCTTGGAAGACGTGGAAAAATTCAAATATCTTGGAGCAACAGTAACAAATATAAATGACACTCGGGAGGAAATTAAACGCAGAATAAATATGGGAAATGCCTGTTAGACTATTATTCGGTTGAGAAGCTTTTGTCATCTAGTCTGTTGTCAAAAAATCTGAAAGTTACAATTTATAAAACAGTTATATTACCGGTTGTTTTGTATGGTTGTGAGACTTGGATTCTCACATTGAGAGAGGAACAGAGATTGTATTGCATTGTATTGTATTTATTAACATTCCATGGTATTCATACATGCTTACAGCTAGAATATGGAACAAGTCAAAAAACTTAATATTATAAAATCTTAATTTATAGCCACAGTCTAGATGAAAATATATTTACAATGTAGTCTACTAGTACAACACAAAGTTTTAGTATCAATTTCATGAAGTTTATTGAATGTCATGAATTCACTTACAGAATAGAAGGCGTGAGAAATTAGATACTTCTTTAATTTGGCCCTAAATAATTTTATGTTTTGAGTTTCATTTTTTATATCGATAGGGAGGCTATTAAAAATTTTACTGCCATATAACACACTCTTTTTTGATAGCACGATAGACTTGCCGATGGAGTATGAAAGTCATTTTTTAAGTGTATTTATGCTATGAACTGTTGAATTAGTTACAAAGTTTTCACGATTACATACGAGGAAGATTATTAATGAAAATATATACTGACAAGCCATGGGAATTATTTGTAGTTTTTTGAAAATAGTCCTACACGATTCCCTAGATTTGGCACCTACTATTATTCTAATTATTCTTTTTTTGTAATAGAAATATATTGTTACTATCTGTGGAATTTCCCGAGAATAGATTAATGGTACTGAGAATAAGGTGCTTAGGAAAATATTTGGGGCTAAGAGGAATGAAGTTACAGGAGAATGAAGAAAGTTACACAACGCAGAACTGCATGCATTGTATTTTTCACCTGACATAATTAGGAACATTAAATCAAGACGTTTGAGATGAGCAGGACATGTAGCACGTATGGGCGAATTCAGAAATGTATATAGAGTGTTAGTTGGGAGACCGGAGGAGAAAAGACCTTTGGGGAGGCCGAGACGCAGGTGGTAGAATAATATTAAAATGGATTTGAGGGAGGTGAGATATGATGATGGAGACTGGATTAATCTTGCACAGGATAGGGACCGATGGCGGGCTTATGTGAGGGCGGCAAAGAACCTCCGTGTTCCTTAAAAGCCATTTGTAAGTAAGTATTTAAGGACACTGCATCAACAACGAAATTATTTACCGTCACTGAAATTGGTGATAACAAAACGGTATTTGGCGAAGAGACAGAGAATTCGCAACCGATTTACCTGACATTCGTCTTACAGTTTAAGAAAAACTTCGGAAAAAACTCAATCAGGTAACCGCCCAAGCGCAATTCGATCCAATTACTCAGTAACTCGCTACCATCTCAGCTACGCCGGTGAAGAAAATATACACGCATCTAGAGTTCGTTCGTATTTCTGCGTGTCTGTAAAGCGACGTTAACCATTGAAATCTATCTTGGTTCTTATCTGATCCCATACTTTTAAAACGTTGTAACTGAGCAGGAAGTAGAGCTGGGAAGGTAAAACCTGAGCCAAACATTGGTATGCGCAGGAGATCATGATGATATTACACTATTCCGTCGATATACATAGGTGAAAGCCAATGTTTACCAACTTAGATATAATACGTGGAGTCAAAGTCCCCTGCAATCAGCAAGGATCGTGTTTGATTAGAGGATGAAATTCAAGGAATATTATGGACAGTAAAACTGAATGGGGAAAGCACGTAACACATGTGATCAGAAGTCAAGGCTGATGCAATCATAAGAAAAATTCTTATAAGACGCAATCGAATTGCGTAAGCAATCTGCAATAGGTTCTAGAATATAGACTACGACTACACTGTAAAAAGAATGTCAGTTCATAAGCAGAAAAGGGCAAAAATGCAACAAAAAGTACACCATTCACTAAAAAATGACCAATAGACAATAAAAGACCGAAATAAGCAAAATAAAAGTAGGCTATATTGGTTCGCGTTGAAGTGAAATTAGTTTTTTAATTGGTTATTTAACGACGCTGTATCAACTACTAAGTTATTTAGCGTCGATGGAATTGGTGATAGCGAGATGGTATTTGGCGAGATGAGGCCGAGGATTCGCCATAGATTATCTGACATTAGCCTTACGGTTGGGAAAAACCTCGGAAAAAACCCAACCAGTTAATCAGCCCAAGCAGGAATCGAATCCGCGCCTGAGAACAACTCTGGTTCAGCAGGCAAGCGCCTTAGTCGACTGAGCAACGTCGGTGGCTGAAACGAGTTTGTATAGCATCCTCCATTGTCTGTGATGTCTCGAAAAAAGGCGTTTAACCAACTTCCGAGCCTTATTTATAATTATTTAATTAGCACAACATTTGCCATAGAATTCTGTAGAGATAGGCCCGATTGTATAAACCATTTAATCTTAGATCAGAGGTTAAATTAATCCTTGTTTCAGCTGAACTTGGAATTTTGTGTTGTATAAAGTCTAATCTGAGATTAATTTGTCTCAAACTAAAGTCAACTTTGACTGAAGAAATTTCTCCGATTAAGTTAAATGATCCAAGTTCAGTTATTTCTTTTCTGTTTGAAATATATGAGCGACAGATTGTGCAAATAAAATATCCATTATTATTAATATTAATAGATATGATAGGTACATTTATATATATTTCTTTCAGTTTCTTGCCTTAATACACAAACAATCTCATATTTTATAAGGCTCTATCATGTTCAGCAGTATCTAATAACATAACCTATAATTATATTATGTTTATAACAACCATTAATTATTAATGGATATGATAGGTACATTCATAAATTTTCAATTAACTGTATTACTAAACGAAAATTGTTGTTTTATAAAGCTTTATTATGTTTAGCAGTGTCAAACACCATAGCATGACAACAACTCGGAGAACAGTCAACCTTCTTCTTATTGTCAGCCATTATTTACATTGCACAAAAAACCAGTGTCTCCAACAGAGTGTACGGAAAGTCGCCAAAAAGTAGTTGTAATGTCTCCAGATTTCTCATTATCAACAAAGAAAGATTAAATTTTGTCACTATGGGGTGCTAAAAAGGTCACTAAATCCCTATTTAAGCAATATAAAATTTAAAAGAAATTGTTGTTGAAAAAGAGTTAAAGTCGCTAGATTGGCAACACTGAACAAACCTGTCTGCGCATCACGTATTTCACCTGTTTATGCGATGTTGCCAAATCCTTTTCACGTGAACTTATATTGCATTTGAACCAAGGTAATTTGATCGAAGAAAAGTTTTATACACTAGAAGAAGTGTCTGAACTCGGTTCACTTTTCAACCTTCGATCAAAGTTGATCTTTAGTCAGGGAGTTTTATACAATTGGGCCTTAATGTCATGAAAGCTGATACAATACTGTACCAGTGATCAATGTGCTTGTCCTAGTCACAACATGGTAATAACCCGATAAACAGTGGTTATTAGAGGAGAAAAATTCGCTCCGGCGCCGGGGTCCTTGGTTCTACGTACCAGGCGCTCTAACCACTGAGCTACGCCGAAGTTCAATCCACAGCACCGGATCGAATCCCTCTCCTCTAGTGTTTTTCCCTTTGTGTCTGTGAAGAGAGGGATTCGATCCGTGTTGTGGACTGAACTTCGGCGTAGCTCAGTGGTTAGAGCGCTTGGTACGTAGAAGGAAGGATCCGGGTACGATCCCCGGCGCCATAACGAATTTTTCTCTTCTAATAATCATTGTTACCATAACAGATATATTTTTAGGACAAGTGCTTGAACAACGTAGAAATTTTCATTCTCTTGTTCTCCTTTTCCAAGTCCTTCACACTTCTACACCTACCTACCTTGCCTTCCGTTTCAGTTACCTGTCATCATATCATAATCTCTTCATACGCACGCAAAATAGCCGCATACTAGCCATACCAACACATAAGACATCATCGTATTCATCATCATACACAATCTCGCTTTCGCGCTTGTGGAATACCCTACCCAGTGACATCAGAGACTGTCGGAATTTAGTAGTGTTCAAAAGCAAGCTTATTAAGCATTTTCTTGCTGCGTAGAGTAGGTTTAATTTTTACTTAATCAATAAAAGAAATGCTTCTCTCTTCTTAACTTTTACAATAAACTGTCTAGCTTTTATTAATCAGTTAATCTTTTGGTACTTTGATTTTTATTGTATCTGTAAATTTAATATTAATTGTAATTATAATTGCAATTGTATTCTTAATATTGTAGTTGTAATCCCCTGGTAGAGGGGAAGAGAAGGCCTGATGACCTTATGTCTACCAGATTAAATAAATAAATAAATAAATAAATAAATAATAAAATTTTTTTCCACCACAATTTCCAGTTTAAATTGCTGGGAGTGAAACCCCGGTCTCTGACGTGAACCAGTCTCTCTTTCCTCTCGTTTAACTGTTCTCCAAACATAAGTGAATAAATCAAATAATGCTGCGGTAGCGAATTCTTGTTTCGTCGGTCTGAATGACCGCTATATAACAAGATTTTTTTATTTGCCTTGATCAGAAAATACTAGAATTATAGCTGAAAACCCGTCAAGATCCGTGCTTTCCACATGATGGCAATTTTTTACCGTCGCTATTGAAACAGGTTCTGCAACCTATATTTCTCAAGTGGGCTATACACTACAATCTTTATGGAGTCGCAATTACATATACTAGAATGTGAGAATCATTTCATATAGCTGTACAGGATATACAAAAACTCAAACGACCAACTTTCTGAGGTAAAAAGATAGGTCAAGGTAAGTACAGGGACATGACTTTATTTTTACCAACATTTTTAACATTAACCTGGCTGAAACACTGTTACCCACTTCCATTACAGAAGTTTGGTGTTACTAGTGCAATATGTAAACAAATCATTTTACTAGTTATAGGAGGAGAGAAAAGTAGCGTATCCACTTATGTTACAGGGAAATGAGATATTACGATTTCCAGTTTGTTTATTACTTTTACGGCATTTTATCAAAATACAGTAGAGTAGTAACAGTTTTTTTTTTCACAAACTCAACTCTTCAGGCGGTTGTATTCATTATACAATGGCTACTTTATTCAGCATATTACCGTACTTTCGGTGACTCTAATTTCATTTCTGCTCAGTCCACACAGATAAAGTTATTCAGTCATGCTACACACTGTACCTGTGCGAAATAAGCAGGGCCAAGTGTTTATGGAGATCGCGAAAATCACGACATAATAGATATATAATATATTTTATGCTCGACCATACCGAAATGTAGTAATTATATACCGGGTAGCAGTCCTTTAACGCATGTCATTAAAGTACACCTACTCATTAAAGTACAGGTGTTCAGCCAATGACAAGTCAGCTTACAGGTGTTCAGCCAATGACAAGTCAGCTTTGTACCGTTATAAAACCGTAAGTATCGATTATTCTCGGATATGCAATCGAAAGAGAATTAGCGAAAAGTCACGGAGGCTGGAAATCCAATACTGTCGCAGAAGGTTATGTTCTGTTACTATAATAATTAGAGTTAATTGTAAATAATATTCAAATAAATTCAATTTGTCATCTCGTTTTTCAATTCTAAATCAATTTTCAGGTTATACCAGAGCAATGTTCATCTTATTCTGTGCCAAGGTCAATGAAATTCGGCTTCGGAAAAAATCAATACTTTCGCGTCTGCGCACATCTCACAATTCAGGTCAGTTCGCACATAACCATAATTTTGAATACTTTCAAGTTAGAAATATGGTCGAGCATAAAAAGTCGTATGAAACTTGCCTATAATGGTAATTAAGACGCTCGTATGAAAATTATGAAACTCCCTTGCGCTCGTTCCATAAACAAACATACTTGCGCCTTAATTACTACCATTATAGGCTCGTTGCATAATGTACTATTTACTAATCTTTACGAATTAAGAGATTCTGATTAATGATATGCGGATAAAATAATCACGACAAATCGCGAAATGGAGTTCTAATAGCGAAATATGAACACATTCGCGAATTATTATTATTGTGTCGTTTTATAGCGAATTTTATATTCTGAGTTCTTTTTTCGGACTATTTTTTTTCTTTTGAATTTGTTATAATATCGAAGTAGACTACATTACATGGTATTCCAGGTGTTCTGATTACATTAGTGAACAAAAAAAGACGGAGAATTCAACATTTCACTAATAATTTGAAAGTGTTAATTTGAGGGCTGCAAGTTTTTTTCGTGTTTAATGCATGTGTGTTAAATACAGTCTCAATCCAACAAATATTGTCTATTGGGCATACCGCACCTTTACCAGAATCCAACGAAACTTTAATATTAATTATTTGGAAAGTAATATTCATACTGAGTTAATACTTCAATTTCAAAATAATTGTATTTTTCAAAATTTCCATTAATCCCCCCCCTCCAAGATTACAAATCAATCTCCAACAATCTCCGCCGACACCAGTATTAAAAACACAAATGATAAAGTTAATCTCCATAAATACCTGCACCTGGAAATAAGCTTCAATAATATAGACTCTTTCTTCTATAGAAAACGCAACCATATTTCTGAAACACACTATACTCTGGACTGTTTACTTAACTGCTAGCAGGCTTCGAATGTAACAACGGCCGTAAATTTGTGTGGCTGACGGGAGCAGGAACATTACCGAAAGGGATGGGAGTCAAGTACATTAAAAAACGCAGGTACAATAAAAATGCATGTAAAAATAAAGTGATGTCCCTGTAGTTTCTACACTAAAACCAGGTTTAAAATGTCATTCTTTGCCGAGTTCTTAGAAGTCGAATACAGTACCCCTTTACTTTAAGGCTCCGATAAATAATAATTGAAGCGGGTATTTCCAAAGTCGTGTATCTTCAGTGTTTCAGGATGTTTACTTTAGCTTAGCAGTACATTTGGAAGACCTTCTCGAACGTACTAAAGAGAATTCATTCCCGTAACGACGTTACTCTTGGCAAGCAATAGAAAATTTATCTTATTTCCGTGTGACGTATGCCCTACTGTGTTTGTTTTTAATTTTAATTGGTTTATTTTACGACGTTTTATCAACTGTAATGGTTATCCAGCGTCTGAGTGAAATGAAGATGGTAATTCCAGCGAAATGAATTCAACGTTTAACGCGTGATGTTGCACGCAGAAATACTGTTATGACAGGACCGCCAACCTGGAATCTTCGTAGTTCAGTGTTGAAAAGCACCAACTAAAGGAGTTAGTTCTTTTCAAGACCAAATAAGAAGAATGACCACATCAAATCTGTAGTGCTCGGGAAAAGTGGCACAAGTCAAAAATGTTAATTTTACAGCAGAAGGAAACAAAATTGTCTTCACACTGGTTTATGTCGATTTGATTTTCTTCTGTATGAATTATTGTAATGGGATGAATACTTACGTCTCTTTTCCCAAGCGAGCAGATGTTCTGTAAGTTGTCAATAAATTAATAAAAAATGTTTGTGGAAACTGACTTATGTCACTTTTCGCAAGCACTGCAGAAATAAAGCACAAAGAATATGAGTAATCAGTTCGTTGCAACACCAACAGATGCAGCTTGCTTTCTATATTACGAATCGATAAAAAGGTTAAATTGACAAAATTGTGGACTTAGTTCCTTTCAACAACGAACAATTCTTTTGTGCGAGATCGTGCGTATTTGCTTGTTTTCCGCACAGAACCAATACGCGGTAAGTGTGAAATACCACATTCAGTATTCCCAACGTAACACACATAACAATTTCCCTCTTCTTACCGCTTAAGCGCGACATTCATTTTACTGCTTTAGGCTTTTAACATATTATTTTTAGAGACGTTTAACGTAATAATAATTATAAATTGGAAACTTACCACTGCAATTTCACCTAAATTGCACTGTTAATAATTATTGTTTTTAAATATTTGCAAAAATTAAGTAAAGTCTAATACTCCACGAAAACTATTGTATTCCTGAAACAAGTAATATTAAGGAAGCCGTGAAAAGATCAACAAGACTCCAGATGCCGATGTTATTACTGCAATATGTTATATAAATAATATTGTTAAAATATTAAAATGAAAAATAAATCATTACATAACCTTACCGTTTGTTTTAAGTTCGCATTTATAGACTGGGGGAAAAAAAAGATAGACGTATATCACGGCCTGCTGGAGTATAGATATTTTTGTTTTCTAAAGTTGCCTTCATTAAACAGAAACCAACATGGAGATTTCATTGCAACTAATTAGAAATTAGTCTTTCAGGTATGTAATAAACGATCTTCGCACAAAATAATGTACGATACACTAGCGGTATGTTTGTTTTCATGTTCTCGGAAATTAAAAAAGCTCAACTACGTTTCGCTTTTTCAATCTTTTCCTCGACCATGAAAACGTCAACATACCGCTCTTGTAACGTATATTACTATTACATACCGGTATATATTTTTGTGCGAGATCGTGCGTATTTGCTTGGTTTCCGCACAAAACCAATCCGCGGAAAGTCTAAAATTCTACATGCAGTATTCCCAACCTTATGTGAGGGCGGCAATGAACCTCCGGGTTGCTTAAAAGCCAGTAAGTAAGTAAGTAAGTAAGTAAGTAAGTAAGTAAGTAAGTAAGTATTCCCAACCTAACATATATAACAATTTCCTCTTCTCACCGCTTAAGTGACATATTGATTTTACTGCTTTAGGCTTTTAACATATTATATATAGTAATAGTTATAAATTGGAAACTTATCACTGCAATTTCACCTAAAGTGCACTGTTAATTATTGTTTTTTAAATATCTGCAAACATTAAGTGAACTCTACAACTCCACTAAAGTTACTGCATTCATGATGCAAGTAACATTAAGGAAGCCGTGAAAAAATCAACAAGATTTCAGACTCATCATAGACTGGGGGGGGGGAAGACAGACGTATATCACGGCCTGCTGGAGTATAGTAAACACGGAAAACATTTTAAAGCAACAATGTTGAATATAGATATTTTTGTTTTGCAAATTTGCCGTCATTGAACAAAAACCAAGATAGATATTTCATTGCAACTAATTAGAAATTCCTCTTTCAGGTATGTAATAAACGATCTTCGCACAAAATAATGTACGATACACGAGCGGTATGTTTTCTTTCAATTCTCGGAAATTAAAAAAGCTCAACTACGTTTCGCTTTTTCAAACTTTCCCTCGAACATGAAAACTTCAACATACCGCTCTTGTAACGCATATTACTATGCTACAAAGGGTGTCAGCAAAGCACTGCAAGCCATCACACCAAATGGAAGTGGGGAGGCCATGTTGCACGACTTAGAGAAGGAAGATGGACGCAGAAAGCCACACTATGGGACCCCCACATTGGCGGAAGACCAAGAAGAAGATGGGCCGACCTCTTCAGTGAACGTGTAGGAAGCCATTGGTCAAGCAGAGCAAGACATAGGGAAGACTGGAAAAGCCTAAGAAGACAAGTGAACAGCGACTAAAACCAGTGCGACAGAAACAAGCGAACAATATCAAAACAATGCAGAATGTGAATCAAGTGAACAATTCCAAGGTTATAAACATCTCTTACACGGAGTAGCTCACCACGTGAGACAAATAGAGCTCTCCCTCTATAGGAGGAGGCCTTTGCCCTTAACGGGACATTTTTTTAGGCTAATCATTTCATTTCATCATTTCATATTTTTATATACTTGCATTTTTTTTGAAATTTTTATATTCGACTGCAGTAAATATTTTCTTATTTTCTTTTTAAGTAAATGGAATGAAAACTCTTGACAGTAAGTTTTGTTTCTGAAAGTCTGACAGTGTGCACATAAAATTTAAGACAAAAATTCTGAAATCTGTGGAAAGAGTAGCTATTTCTTTTAATGTCATTTACATTTACAAAAATATTAATTCATATATTTCTTTACCAAATTAGATGAAATTTCGTGCAGATCTCTAGCCTGACTAGTTTAGAAAATTGAAATTTCATCACCGTGTATCCTTAATACCAAAATGTCTTAAATCTTATTCACGTGATCCCATTTCTTACAATGCCATTCCTTGTGTGATTTTTCACTTTCACCTCTGTGCCAAAAATAAAGCTTCTAGTCGTATCTTAAAATCACAATGAGTTACTTCAAATTACTCTTTTTTAAATATTTTGATTTTATGGTGGAAAGTCGATTTGCACAAGGCATTCAATTTGGAACCTAAAAATAACACAAATGCTAAGCAAACCTTGTTTGGGACGATTCAAGTACAGGGAACAATAAATTTAATTAAACATTTTGAAATTCCTTTGCAGAACGAAAAGTTGCATTTGTCTGGATCAAATTTCTGCACTTTCAAAGAAAAAAACTGAAATTCTTTCAATCATTTATTATCATACATAATACACTGCTCTCTTAAATATACTAAGCATATTAGGAATTAAATCAATGGCTTTCTCAAAACACGCTATGAAATGTTTCATATTAAATCTTTTTTTTTCTCGAAATGGAAGCAAAAACGAGCAAAATTGTATTAAACTTTTTTGTTTGAAATATCTCAAAGAATAAGTCGTAACTTTGGTCTTTGCTATTTAAACATAAAGGGCCATATTCATAGAC
Source organism: Periplaneta americana (assembly GCA_025594305.2). Taxonomy (NCBI): domain Eukaryota; kingdom Metazoa; phylum Arthropoda; class Insecta; order Blattodea; family Blattidae; genus Periplaneta; species Periplaneta americana. The sequence continues at coordinate 184,735,809 of JAJSOF020000001.1, read as the reverse complement.
ATTCTTAGCGCGGGCTTCCGGTGGATGATCAGCGAACTAACGTTTTTCGTATTCATAAACCAGTGTTAGCGATATGATATGATATATGATGTGATATGATATGATATGATATGATATGATATGATATGATATGATATGATATATGATATGATATAATACGAGATATGATATATGAGATATGATATGATATATGATATGATATATGATATGATATATATGATATGATATGATATATGATATGATATGATATATGATATAATATATTATATGATATGATATGATATGATATGATATGACATATGATATGATATGATATGATATGATATGATATGATATATGATATGATATGATATGATATGTGATATGATATATGATAGGATATGATATATGATAGGATATGATATATGATATGATATGATATATGATAGGATATGATATATGATATGATATGATATATGATAAGATATGATATATGATATATGGTAAGATATGATATATGATATGATATGATATATGATATGATATATGATATGATACGATATGATAAGATAAGATAAGATATGATATGATATGATATATGATATGATTTGATATATGATATGATATATGATATGATATATGATATATGATGATATGATATGATATATGATATGATATATGATATGATATATGATGATATGATATGATGATATGATATGATATATGATATGATATATGATGATATATGATATGATATATGATGATATGATATGATATGATACGATATGATATGATATGATATGATATGATATGATATGATATGATATGATATGATATGATATGATATGATATGAATCCTGTACAAGTAATCACTCGATAGCCGGGGCTAGTTTAGCACGCTCGTAGCACAGGCTAGCGAAATGTCTATGCATAGCACCCTAACATACTTATATAAATACAAAGATGGTTACTTGAAGCAGATTCGACGTCATCATCTTCGTGTTCCGACATTACGTGAGGAACATTCACCATGACTGTGGAAAATCGATTGCTTCTTATCACTGAATCCACGTACATGTTTTTCCTCTCTGTCTTTATGAATGGAATGTGTCCCAGCAGACGTATATCCCTGTATGTGTCGTTAGTTTTCTAGTTCAAACACTCACACTGAAAATAAAGACATTTCGCGTGAAACTCTTCGCTTTTTCGCCTTTTTTTAACTCCTGCGTTCACAGTCAATAACTAATGCACCAGGATTGTTATGAATTTTACATGTCAACTAAAAAGTTATATTTATGATTGATTTAAGGTGGCGGTACATCGTTGACCTGCAAAAATTTAGTGAAATTCATTTTTTTATATCTGAGCTACTATAAAGGCTAAATGGACAAAACTTTTCATGCTTAATATACATACATTACACTTTATAAAACACTATTCAGAACATTTATTTATTTATTTCATTGCTAGTAAGTTTGAAATGAATACAAGTTAATAAATACAATGAAAGATAAACTAGCCCACTCCTGAATGAGTAAGACTCGTGCTCAGGAGGGAATTCCAATACAGACAAAAAAATTTAAATTGAGAGTAAATACAGATTAAATAGTGTTTAATATGTTTAAACCCAAACTATGAATCCAATACAAATTTTTATATATTTTTTTTATTCATTTGGAGAGGATTCGTGGTTAAAATAATATTGGAATAAAATTTGTTTAATAATCTGGGACTTTGACTCATGCTATGATAAAAAGCTGCATTGGTTTTATATTTTGGTTCACACAAACGCAGAGGACTCATATTTTTAGTTCTATATTTATGTATATACCTTTCAAGGTTATTAAAATTTCTAAGAAAATATTTTAATAAAATAAAATAATACATTTGTTTAATATTGAAAATTTTGAAGTGTTTAAACAACAATTCAGTTGGGTAATCTTTCTGCTTTTTCAAACAAATTTTTAATACTTTTTTCTGTAGTAAAATTAACGGATAAAGGTTGGTAGGTATTAAATAATTATCTGAAAAAAAAAAATGAAATTTGCATAATTTTTATAACCGTAAAGCAATTTACATAATAAAATATACAATTAATTGATTATCTACATGATTCTTTTTACTGAAATGTTTTAAAGACCTGCATTATCTAAATCAAATTGTTGAATTCTTTGTAAGTTCATACATATGTATGTATACTTTTTGCTGGTTGAGTGGAAGAGAAGGCCTTACGGCCTTAACTCTGCCAGCAAAAATAAATTATTATTATTATTATTATTATTATTATTATTATTATTATTATCATTATCAACAACGTCTAGAATATTTTACCTATTTCTTGAGGAAATACTTTTTTCTTAATAAGCATTTTGAAAAAAATTTAATATTGAAGGTGACGATTAAGAAAAAAAAATATGTCCTGAAGGAATAAGTAAAAGATTCTAGAATAAGTTGTTGATGTAAGTCTTTATTGTATTGTACTGTATTTATTAACATTCCATGGTAATACATGCTTAAGCTAGAATATGGAACAAGTCAAAAACTTAATACTATTATAAAATCTTAATTTATAGTCACAGTCTAGATGAAATATATACAGACGACATTTACAATATAGTCTACTAGTACAACACATAGTTTTAGTAACAATTTCATGAAGTGTTATTGAATGTCATGAATTCACCTACAGAATAGAAGGCGTGAGAAATTAGGTACTTCTTTAATTTGGCCCTAAATAATTTTATGTTTTGAGTTTCATTTTTTTATATCGATAGGAGGCTATTAAAAATTTTTAATATATAACGCACTCCTTTTGATAGCACGATAGACTTGCTGATGGAGTATGAAAGTCATTTTTTTGACGTGTATTTATGCTATGAACTGTTGAATTAGTTACAAAGTGTTCACGATTACATACGAGGAAGACTATTAATGAAAAGATATACTGACAAGCCATGGACATTATTTGTAGTTTTTTGAAAATAGTCCTAACGACTCCTAGATTTCGCACCTACTATTATTCTAATTACTCTTTTTGTAATAGAAAATATTGTTACTATCTGTGGAATTTCCCCAGAATATTATTCCAAAACTCATTACCGAGTGGAAGTATGCAACATTCCAGTAAAAGAATCATTCAGATATTTAATTAACTGTATATTTTATTATGTAAATGCTTTGTGGTTGCAAAAAATTATGCTACTTTGATATTATTTTTAGCTATTTTAATATTCTGGATAGTGCTTTATAAATTGGAATGTATGTATATTAAGCACGGAAAGTTCTGTTCATTTAGCTTTTATATTAGCTGAGATATAAAAAAAATGAATTTCACTAAATTTTTGCAGGCCAATGGTGTACCTCCACCCTTAAGCAGGCTATTAACTGTGCATTTCCATGTCTCCAGTCTGATAAGCAAGCTTATGGTCTAACCTAGCTTATGGTCTAACCTTTGGATGATTGTGATGATGATGATGATGATAATGATGCGCATTGAATAATCAGTTCGCTAACTTTTGAAAAAGATTACCTTGAAAGGAAGAACTAATAAATCCCAATTCATTAAAAATTATCTGTTTCGTAAAGGTGTTTGATTTTCGCAGCACAGTATGATGAACTGTATATACACTGAGTGTGACAGAATAAATTATAGTCTGCAGGGAACATGGCATACTATGAATATTTTATAGACTCTCAAGGTCAAAGAGTCAAGTTACTGGAGCGACTAGAAACACCTTTTAGTCAAACTGCGTTGAAATGAAAGGATTGCGTGATGTTCCAAAAGCCTCTTCCCTCATTAGACATGGACGTTTTACCTCGACGCTTCGTAGAAATCTATGCATCGCATAAAACATCGATCCTCATTTCAATCACTGAATTGTCCTCAACTGTCAACTAAAAGCTGATATGGAGCGTTTGCGATTTAAACTTAAAATATAATGGCGGTTGTAACGTTTACGAACTGTGGAAAAATATTTAATTAGTAATTTGAGAATTGCTAATAACTCTCTGTCGCTAAATTGAATCTCAAAAGCCTTTAATGTTGCTAGCAACGTAATATTAATGGTAACAGTAAGTACAGCGTTATACAATGATATCGAAGTAAGAGTAAGGTTCAGGAACCTGCCAAGCACAGTCGACAATATCTGCTGTCACTTGCAGTATCATGGATTCATGGGTCTAGATTTCTTTCTTCTTCTTCTTAGGATTTTTCTACAATACAGTAGTTATCCTTCACCCAAAGAAATTTTCCTCTCCACAAATCTCTATCCTCAGCATCTTCTTCAGTAAGATCTCTTCTAGTTATATTCCTTCTGACGCCATTGTAATTTAGCTTAAATAAGGAAGTTAAATCAAATTTAATTCACTTGGATTTCACCAAACTAATACTTACTTACTGGCTTTTAAGGAACCCTTAGGTTCATTGCCGCCCTCACATAAGCCCGCAATTGGTCCCAATCCTGAGCAAGATTAATCCAGTCTCTATCAACATACCCCACCTACCTTAAATCCATTTTAATATTATCTTCCCATCTATGTCTCGGCCTCCCCAAAGGTCTTTTTCCCTCCGGCCTCCCAACTAACACTCTATATACATTTCTGGATTCGCCCGGACGTGCTACATGTCTTGCCCATCTCAAACGTCTGGATTTAATGTTCCTAATTATGTCAGGTGAAGTATACAATGCGTGTAGCTCTGCGTTGTGTAACTTCCTCCATTCTCCTGTAACTTCATCACTCTTAGCCCCAAAATAAGAATATTTCCTTAATCTTTGTTCCTCTCTCAAAGTGAGAGTCCAAGTTTCACAACCATACAGAACAACCGGTAATATAACTGTTTTATAGATTCTAAGTTTCAGATTTTTTTACATAAGACTAGATGACAAAAGCTTCTCAACCGAATAATAACAGGCATTTCCCATATTTATTCTGCGTTTAAGTTCCTCCCGAGTGTCATTTATATTGTTACTGTTGCTCCCAGGTATTTGAATGTTTCCACCTCTTCGAAGGATAAATCTCCAATTTTTATAGTTCCATTTCGTACAATATTCTGGTCACGAGACATAATCATATACTTTGTCTTTTCAGGATTTACTTTCAACCGTATCGCTTTACTTGTTTCAACTAGAATTTCCGCGTTTTCATTAATCGTTTGTGGATTTTCTCCTAACATATTCACGTCATCCGCATAGACAAGAAGCTTATGTAACCCGTTCAATTCCAAACCCTCTGTGTTATCCTGAACTTTCCTAATGGTATATTCTAGAGCGAAGTTAAAAAGTAAAGGTGATAGTGCACCTCCCTGCTTTAGCCCGCAGTGAATTGGAAAAGCATCAGATAGAAACTAGCCTATACGGACTCTGCTGTAAGTTTCACTGAGACACATTTTAATTAATCGAACTAGTTTCTTGGGAATACCAAATTCAATAAGAATATTATATAAAACTTCAGAGACCTTCAGAGACAGTTCACTGTACTCGAACTCAGGTCCCTCCAACTGCGGTCCACTGCACTCGAACTCAGGTCCCTCCAACTGCGGTCCACTGCACTCGAACTCAGGCCTTCGGATGCTGACGCAGTTGCGGACGCACACTCGAGTCGAACTCCGGTACACAAGACTGGCTTGCTTGCTCTGGCTTACTCACTGACTGGCTGACTAATCAACTGAGAAACTCCCCGAGTTCGCTGGCGCGCGTAATTTATACTCACACCACAGTTTCTGGAAAGTACGACTTCTCGAATTATCTGGCTATCTCCACTTCGGACATCTGGAAGAGTCGGGAGGGTCCGTCTCCCTTTCACTCCGCCCGCAGCAGTTGCGCGCGCACCCTCCCCTCGTTGCGTTGGCCCTTTCCCCTCTCTTCTCTCCGCCGCGCGCCGTCCCTCAGTGCTCCGCGCGATCTGCTCTCTTGCGGGACGCTGGTCGTGAGTTCGAATCTCACGTCGCTGTCACAATATAAATATAAAATTATAAAAACAAATGCAGTGTACACTTAAAAAAACACTATAAAAACTATAAAACACTATAAACACTATAAAACACTTTAAACACATGTATGGTTGGCCCTGTTAGCCAGTTGTTATGTCGTTGAATTGGGCTGTTTCTGCTGATTTTGGTTAAATTCACTGTCTTAGATGACGCACTTTTTGTTCACTGGTTTATCTGTAGTTTTGGTATATATGTTATTTGGAGCCTTTGTAGACTTTTCACCAAGATCAGCAGAAACAGCCCAATTAAACGACATAACAACTGGCTAACAGGGCCAACCATACATGTGTTTAAAGTGTTTTATAGTGTTTATAGTGTTTTATAGTGTTTTTTAAAGTGTACACTGCATTTGTTTTTATAATTTTATATTTATATGTTTGTTGCTCTCACATAATTTTACACTGTCTCACACGGACTTTCATAGTGAATTTTAACAGAATGTTAACAAGCAACTTGAGACACTGAATTAGGTTAATTCACAGCAACGATCAATTCTAACACGACTAGGAAATCATGATAGGTTCTATGCATTTGAATAACCCACAACACACTACGAGGCTAGGTTTTCATCACACATGCTGACATAACATCCTAACATCTGAAGATGATACAACAAAAGTATCGAAAACGTTAATGTAAACTAATAATACTAAGATAAGCAAAGGTGGAAAATAAAATTGTTATAGTTAAATAAGACTGTTTAGTCACACGTTCAAAAGTGTTAAAATTTTACCTTTTCTAAAATTTTAACACTTTTTAACGTGTGACTAAACAATCTTATGTTTTTAACAATGATTTTGTTTACTTGCAATTATACGTAATGATTACAAATTCGTACAGAAGCTTTTCGCAGTATGAGGTTTGTCGAAAACTAAGTAGGAATTGTTTTACAGTTATAAGTAGACTTCGAAGTTCAGGCCCCAGTCGGGCAGATACAGGTTAACTGATAGCGGAGTATTCGGTGGAGAGGGGGGAATTGGCTAGGACTTGTTTACATTTTCGTCTTCTATCCATTGTACTGTTTGTGTAGGTATGAATGTTTCGTAGGTACTAGCACTGAAGCTGAGACTTTTGGGACGACGTGAAGTAATTGAGATGTCGAAAACGAAAGACAATTGAAGCAAATGTTTAAATATGCATTATTAACTTTCTTCCACAATAAAATAATTGTACATTATGCAACTAGCCTACAGTATAATGGTAGTAATTAAGACGCGAGTATGTTTGTTTATGAAACGAGCGCAAGCGAGTTTCATAATTTTCATACGAGCGTCTTAATTACCAATATAGGCAAGTTTCATACGACTTTTTATGCTCGACCATATTTCTAACTTGAAATGATTCAGAAGTATTCATGTTATGGTTATTGTGAGGAGTGGAAACTGACCTGAATTGTGAGATGTGCGCAGACGCGAAAGTATTGATTTTTTCCGAGGAACAATGATGTCATTGACTTTGATGTAATGTAGAGAATAACATGAACTAATTTTGATATAACCTGGAAATTGATTTAGAATTGAAAAACGAGATGACAAATTGAATTTATTTGAATATTATTTACAATTAACGCTAATTATTATAGTAACAGAACATAACCTTCTGCGACAGTATTGGATTTCCAGCCTCCGTGACTTTTCGCTAATTGTCTTTCGATTGCATATCCGAGAATAATCGATACTTGCGGTTTCATAATTGTGCAATGGTGATTTCTCATTGGCTGAACAACTGAATTATAATGAATAGGTGTACTTTAATGAGGTGCATTAAAGGCTACTACCAGGTGTATAATTACTACATTTCGGCATGGTCGAGGATAAAATAAGATAAAACCTTTCAAGAAGAAAGTGCAGCACACCTGCTGGAAGAAAAATACGGCCTTGATTATGGGCTAAAAATGTATAACACGATTTTGAAATCTGAAATATGTATAAATTATTAAGAAATTATAACATGTACGAATTCAAATTAAACATTAAAGATATACAGGGTCTTTCATAAGTAACGAGTCTATCGAGAAATCAACTCTTTTGCGTAAGTTTTTGAAATGAAGTTCATCCACGCGAGAAAGAACCCTTCCCGGTGCCCATGGTTTGCGAAATGAGACGGTTCTCCATCTTGCTGAAAGATGATTTGCTACTCCATTTCCATTTACTTCACTTGAGGAAACAGGAAAGTCTGTAGTGTGTCCATGTATGCAACAGAGCTGATGTTTGTTTCAACAAAAAAGAATGGACCAAAAATCTTGTGCATTAGGCCGCACCAGTGATGGGCAAAATGAACGCAACCCACAAGACAGGATTTAAATGGCAACTACATACTGTGGGAAGGGTTGCACTCTAGAGTGCAGTGACGGATTTACAGACAGTTGCGCCACTACACTCCTACCTACCATATGTAATTAGAATAGTCCATTCACGTGATATTTAATCATTTTTCAAAGCAATTTCTTCGAAATTGGCATTTATATCTGTGCATGCTATTTTCAGTTGAGCAAGGAGATGAGCATCGCTTAAGCGGGATCTGTGGCTGGACTTTATAAATTTCATTTTAGAAAACAGCTGTTCGCACTGGTAGGTTGATGAATACATACCGCCATTTCCCATAACTATGGTCCTGGAACACAACTATGGTTCAAATATAACCATTCAAAGATCATTGTAGAAGTAACATAGACCGTTCGTAGATAGCTGCAGTGACTTGAATTCAAACTACAGTACAGCAAGAATATAGATAAACGACGTACTACGTTATGGAGTACAAAATTTGAATAGTTGTATCGTGGACAATAGTTATGTTCCAGGACCATAGTTATGGAAAATGACGATACTCATTATTTTTGAAGCAAACTGTCTAAGCAGTGGATATGTAGTACTGGATATCTTTTAAAAAAAATTAGCCCCCAGTAGACTTCACATTCTGCTTTCAAGAAGCCATCATTCTGCAAATCCAGTACCTCTAACTGCAATTCTGGGATAACATTTTCAATTTAAACATGAAAAGGAGTGGCAAAAATATTGAAATCTTTCTCCATCCTTTGAAAATCACTGAATCTGTGTTCTTTGAACTAATATAACAGGTGATCTATTTTAAGAATGTACATATTTAAGTTCGCGTCCTGAATATTTGTAACTGATCCTAAACATGAGAAATGAAAGAACCGCCTTCCTTGTAAGTGTGATATCCTCTCGATTCATATGATTCTGCTCCGAAGTACAGCAGTTCAGTATAATCCGCCACGTACACGCGCAGTATTTTCGTGGGGTGGGAGAAGGGGAAGATAGGGGGTAAGTTTGATGCTTCGCTGAGGTCTGACATCACTGAGGCAATGCCGCAGGAATGGCCGCCATTGCTTTAGAAGAATGTCGAATGTGTTCTTGTATCGGTGTTAACAATCGCGGAATCCACTTTGCCCAAGATACTAAGACGTGGCGCACCAGTTCTGTTGAGATACGCATAACCTCGCTATTTTCCCGAACTTTCAGTCGAAGGTCATTCAGTAACATATTGTGGATTTTTTCTACGATTTCTTCACTTGTTGCTACTGGACGATCGTCTTCCACACTCTCTCGCAGATGTTTAAATAATGCCGCCCATTTTTTCACAGCCGAAATCGCTGAAGCGAATTTTCTCAGTGCAGCTTCCATGTATGCTTTAATTTCTATTTGACTCATTCTCTCTGTTACGAAATATTTAATGACAACACAAAGCTCGATATTTTCAATTTTTTTCAATCTGTTCGGAGCACTAAATTCAAAATTAAACTACACAAAATTTAGTCAACAGAAAATTATGATTTTTCGTATCTGAACTAATATAAAATGGCCGCTAACAATGGCTGCATTGTTGACATGTTTTCGATGCCATCTATGTGTCAGGCCACGAACTTTTCAAACGCGCCTCGTGAGGTTAAGTGTGTTTTTGTATCTAGAAGTTTCCATATAAATCGATGTTGCTTAGCAACAATGTGTTGTTCAATAATTTTGTTCGCGACTTCCTACATATTGAGCATGCGTGAAAATAAAAAAAAAAATCGACGGGAAATATTTCAGCCATTTTTCAACTTCTTACAACAATCATCCGTTTTATTCTTTTTCTAAATCATTAATTTCTATAATATTTATGCCACTTTCAAAAACAACTGTTTGCAATATAAAAATATAATCGAAAATTATAACAATTTATAGTAACTAGTGTATGCGGAAGTATGAAAAATTAATCACATTTACCTATTCAAACCATGCAATTAATTAATAATCACTATTTCCAGTTATAAGGAATGACTTTGTATGGCTTTGAATCATTTGAACTATTTTATTTAAATAATTAATTTATACATATATATATAATATCTTATATTAATAAAAAATCGAAAAAGAGAGCCATCTGCAATACTGTGGATACTGTCACTTTTATCTTGTCGCTGATGATCTGCATTTGTTTCCACAAATCAATGAGTATCACCATATTCTAATTCATTGTAGGGTTGCTATCAATAAACAGGAAAATATTCACATTTATTTCCTCAGGTTCAAGTATACCCCCAAAAATTACTTTTACTGAACGTTACTTTCATAATATTATACATTCAATTAAATTTCCAAACTTTAAAATTTCAATGTGATTTTTAAAAAATTAATATTTCCATTCTTCTGTTGTTTCTGTCATTCATGTTTAGTTAAATAATTTAGCTCCGGGGGCTTAGTAGTTATTCGTTAGTAAATATTTTGATCGATTTTGTCACGGTACAATGTGAGTAAATCAAATATCTTATTCAATGGTAGTAGCCTAAACATTTCATCTTTATTTTATTTAGTCAGTCCCGGAATAATCTTATTAAGGGAGACTCCAATGACAATCATGAAAAAAAAATTATTGGCAATTTCACTTCTTTATATTTTTAAGCCCCATAGGCATTTAATTCAATTCTGATTACAAATCTGTTTTAATTTTTTTAATTAAGGGTGTAAGGCGGCGTGGCATTTAAAAAGATCTGTGAAAATTATTTTTATTCATTGAATTCTTTTTTATAAATTTCTGATTACAAATCTAATAATTTCTGTTCTAAAGTTGGCTCCCTGAAATTACTAGATGAATGTAGCGGACGAGAATTTTAATTTACATATTTTTTTTTTATTTTATTGGGTTATTTTACGACGCTGTATCAACATCTCGATTATTTAGCGTCTGAATGATATGAAGGTGATAATGCCGGTGAAATGAGTCCGGGGTCCAGCACCGAAAGTTACCCAGCATTTGCTCGTATTGGGTTGAGGGAAAACCCCGGAAAAAACCTCAACCAGGTAACTTGCCCCGACCGGGATTCGAACCCGGGCCACCTGGTTTCGCAGCCACACGCGCTGACCGTTACTCCACAGGTGTGGACTAATTTACATAAATATTCATTTTATTTTCAAATACATTTTTTCGTATTCAGTTATAAACAAGTACCAGCTGCAGTGGAAAAACCATGGCACGAATGAATTGGAAAAGACTTCCAAAAGCCATGCTTCAATACCGTCCCCAGAGGAAGAGATCTTTAGGACGTCCAAAAAAATAAGAAGGTGAACCGAGAATAAGTCACAGAGACCATAACGGGCCTTGGGCCTTATACTTGTTTGGATGATGATGATAATGATTATTATTATTTTTTGTAAGTTAATTTTTCTTGATTAAACAAACTTTTTATGCCAAATTTTTACTGGAAGTTTTTATGAGGTAGTCACATGTTTTTAAGCATTTACTTTGTGAGAAATGCTGCTAGTTTATTTTATTAATATTGGTTTCATAGATATAGGAAAAAATAACATTTTTTAAATTAAAAAAAAATTCAAAGTGAATAATTGAGATATTTCATAAAATGAATACATATCAATGTTTCTCTATGTCTTGTGAATGTAACAAAAAAAACGAAGCTTAAAAATTGGATCTTGTATTAAAAACTTGGGCTTGATAAGATTTCTAAAAATAATAGAAAAAATCAAAAGCTAAAAACATTTGAGAGTTCAAAATTTGGATTTTGTAGTTCTTTACGTAGAGAAGCAGTAGAATACACGCTTTTACAACATAAGTAAAAAGACGAAGTTGATTCTCGTAAAGTCGAAAAATGTAAAAATAGGCCTAGTTGGATTAGACACATTTTAACAGTCAACAAAAACAGGATAACTTGATTAATAATAATAGCAGATCAAATGTTTCAGACGGAAAGGAACCAGACATACTAAGCCAAATAAATAAATAAATGGATAAATAAATAGATAGATAAATAAATAGATAGATAAAGAAAGATAAATAAATAGATAGATAAATAAATAGATAGATAAATAAATACATAAATAAACAAATAAATAAATAAATCAATTAATTATGATGATGATATTATGATAAATTATTATTATTATTATTATTATTATTATTATTATTATTATTATTATTATTATTATTATTAGGGACCGGATTTTTATGTAATATCAAGATATGAAATATGTACATATTTATGTAAGAAAAATAAGCTGAATATGTACCAAAATATGTAAAATCATGAAAATATTTAATAACAATATCTGGCACGTATAGGATAGGTAAGACTATTCAGTTGTGATTTCATAGAGCACTCGACTTTTTTACCGCACACTTGACACATTACTATTTTTCCATCTGTAGTGAAAGCTTCTTCCATCGCAATCCATGATTTTATTTTTGTCGTTAGGGTTGAAGATACAGAGGCCATTTCAGTTAGTTAAAAGCAGTAGATAAACTTCATTGAACTTTATGCTGTAAGTTCTAAAACTAGAGAACTGAGTGAAATGAATGACACAACAGTACTGCAAGCACTGTTTCGCTTTACTGGATTAGAAGAATATAAGAGGAGATGTGGGACACATTCATTTTAGCTGCTCCCTGTAAGAAACAAAGTATCTACTAAAATCTCAAACTATAGGCATTTACAAACTGTTCTTTGAAAAGTGACATTCCTGTCTCATTCAGAATAGTAGGATTATTCCAGCCGAGAACCAAGGCAGCTCAACTTTCTTTGTTCATTCATATTTACAGTGGGTGGTATGGGATGAGTGCCTCTATTACTTCCTGGAACTAAGAATGTTATTATTCGTCCCGAAATATATCCTTTCATGGGTAGAAAAAAGAGACTTTTTAAATCTGTGTACAGTTAATCAATTTAATACTGGGCCAATGTTATCCTTATTGTATGTGCAGAATCACATTTTGCATTAAAATAAATGTATTGTAAAATACATGGATATAAATATATTGTACAATTAAAAGTAAGAAAACTGCATTATTGTACTATAGTCACTATGACATGGTAAAAATATTTCAATCATAAGGAGGCATTATTTGTATTAATTCCTCGAAATACCGTAACAGTGCGTCAATTTAATATTGGGCCATTCAGTGTTATTGTACAATCAAGGTATTCAGTTCAGTCTCAGGTGGAGTCAGGTGCGCTCTCTGTGCTGTGTGGACGTACAGAAGTTAACAAGAGTGATATGGGGCGAAGAGGACCCAGCATTACGTTCGAGCAGCGACAAATTATTATATATCATGGTGCAAGAGGTAAAAGTCAAAGACAAATAAGCAATATGCTAAATTTGCCCAAGAGTAATGTTGGAAATATTATAAGACTATACCAAAAAGTAGATAGAATAGAAAGTACCACAAACAGGTCAATCAAAGAAATTAACTGATCGTGAAGAACGGTTCGTATTAAGAATGGTTAAAACTAATCCAAGAATAAGTGAACCAAAACTTGCTTCCGAATTGTTGGACAAGTTTAATAAGAAAGTAAATCCAGAGACAGTGCGTTGTGTGATTAGGAAAGCAGGGTACAATGACAGAGCTGCCAGAAGAAAGCCATACATAACTGAAGTGAATAGAAGAAAGAGAGTTCAATTCGCAAAAGAATATGTTAATAAGGATAAGAACTGGTGGAAAGATGTGCTTTTTGCGGATGAAAGTAAGGTAAATGTTTTTGGTTCTGATAATAGGATAACTGTATGGCGCAGATTAAATGAAGAACTAAAAACTAAGAGCTTGCAACCTACAGTTAAACATGTGATGGTCTGAGGTGCATAGGGGTAGGGGAGATGGCCTTCATCGAGGTTGAAATGAATCAAAATGACTATCTGAATCTCCTGAAGAGCAATCTTCATAACAGTGCTCAAACGTTGAGTATTAGAGACACTTTTAAGTTATACCAGAACAACGACCCAAAACATAAAGTTGGAAAGAACAGAATGTGGTTGTTATATAACTGCCCGAAAGTAATAGACACACCTCTCCAAAGTTCAGACTTAACCCCAATTGAAAATTGTTGGCAAGAACTGAAAAGGGGACTGCGATAAACAGCAATAAAGTCAAAATGTTAGCTGAAAAAGAGACTGCAGGAAGAATGGGCACTTATTGACTCAAATTATACCAAGAAAATAATTGAGAAATGCCGCAACGGTTGAGGGCCGTCATTAGACAAAAAGGGAACCAAATTAAATTCTAGGGATTAGGTTTTTGTGCATTAGAGTAAACGTTTAATTTCTCTGGCCCAATATTAAATTGTGTGCATATATATTAGGTTATTTTTTCAGAGAGTCGTTTTATTTCTTCAAGTAACAATTCTTGTTCCTTACGAAGTGAGTTTGTGTTGTCTAAATTGGAATAATGTTCTGAGCTTCAATTTCTTGTATATGTGTGCTTCAAATGTCAAATAAAGACCTACAAAGTGGTCGTGCGACATTGGCCCAATATTAAATTGATTCACTGTATTTAAAATTGTAAACTTCCCCAGCAGAAGTTTTTTTTTTTCCTTTTAGAGAAGTAAAAATGAATAAAATCCCTAAAAATATGTAGATTTATGTAATACCAAGCCATAATATGTGATGTGGGGTAAATATGTAAAAACATGTAGTATCGAATTTTAATATGTTAATGGTAGTTACAAGATTCGCTAAGATTTGTTATTTGTAACAAGGAATAAAATATGTAATTGCATAAAAATCCGGTCCCTAATTATTATTATTATTGTTATTATTATGGCGGTCAAACTTTTGGCTGACTCTGTACAAGAACTTAGAACGTAAACAATTCCTTCTGCGACAACTCTCTGGCGTTATTATCTTTGAAAGCAGTTTATATTCCAGAAACCAGACTGAAATAGACCAACACATGGCTGGAGCGAGTGTATCGCTTGCCCTTGACCTTGAATTAGCGCCGACAGTCTACCATATTCTGCTATTACAAACTTTCTCTCTGTATCAGCTATGAGGACCTGAAATGTCATTACAGAATGATGTAGGCTTTACCCACTTTCTAGAAACTCGAAGCTCCAATCGAGGACATCGTTTCTCCTCAGCTCACAGCCTGGGGGCTACAATACCTCACAACACGAGAGTCCACGATCCTATTTCGTCACTAAGGCGAGACTTTGTAACAATCTTCTTAAATTCATTACTGAAATTTCAAATACTTGAGTTTTTTTTTTGCATTTCTTTGTAGTAAATGTATTTATACATCTTGATTACACAACTTTTAACACTGTATCACTTCGGAATGTGTATTATATGTCTTTCTCGAGTTAAATTCTATCGCCAATACAAGGCCGAAACATGTTAACCAGGTACGATAGAATTTAACACGAGAAAGACGTATAATACACATTCCGTAAATGTAGTTGTTGGATTACTTACTTACTTACTTACTGGCTTTTAAGGAACCCGAAGGTTCATTGCCGCCCTCACATAAGCCCGCCATCGGTCCCTATCCTGAGCAAGATTAATCCAGTCTCCATCATCATATCCCACCTCCCTCAAATCCATTTTAATATTATCTTCTCATCTACGTCTCGGCCTCCCCAAAGGTCTTTTTCCCTCTGGCCTCCCAACTAACACTCTATATGCACTTCTCGATTCGCCCATACGTGCTACATCCATGCCCATCTCAAACGTCTGGATTTAATGTTCCTAGTTATGTCAGGTGAAGAATACAATGCGTGCAGCTCTGCGTTGTGTAACTTTCTACCATTCTCCTGTAACTTCATCACTCTTAGCCCCAAATATTTTCCTAAGAACATTATTCTCAAAAACCCTCAATCTCTGTGCCTCTCTCAAAGTGAGAGTCCAAGTTTCACAGCCATACAGAACAACCGGTAATGTAACTGTTTTATAAATTCTAATTTTCAAATTTTTTGACAGCAGACTAAATGACAAAAGCTTCTCAACCGAATAATAACAGGCATTTTCCATGTTTATTCTGCGTTTAATTTCCTCCCGAGTGTCATTTATATTTGTTACTGTTGCTCCAAGATATTTGAATTTTTCCACCTCTTCGAAGGATAAATCTCCAACTTTTATAGTTCCATTTCGTACAATATTCTGATCACGAGACATAATCATATAGGCTACTTAGTCTTTTCGGGATTTACTTCCAACCCTATCGCTTTACTTGCTTCAAGTAGAATTTCCGCGTTTTCCCTAATCGTTTGTGGATTTTCTCCTAACATATTCACGTCATCCGCATAGACAAGAAGCTGATGTAACCCGTTCAATTCCAAGTAGTTATTGGATACGTAAACAATATTGGATGGCTGAGTCACTTGTAATAAAAATAAAAAAAAAAAATAATAATAGTAATAATAATAATAATAATAATAATAATAATAATAATAATACTTTCTCGGTTTATTTTGCGTTTATATTGTATTATTCAATACCGTAGCAAGAAACGAAAAATAATTTGAATGCTATTGAGCTAAACAGGCCGAGTTCGATGTCTCCAACAATGACTCGTTTCAAACGTTTTTCTTTCTTGTTCTCAAAACGCATCATAATTTGTTGTTAACCAGCGGGGGGTAATCGGTGAGTGTGTTTCAGTAAGATTTAAGGGGGTTAGATACAGCTTACAGCAGTA
The DNA here is from genome assembly GCA_025594305.2 of Periplaneta americana. NCBI lineage: Eukaryota > Metazoa > Arthropoda > Insecta > Blattodea > Blattidae > Periplaneta > Periplaneta americana. The sequence goes on along the minus strand of JAJSOF020000001.1, from coordinate 184,718,927 downwards.
AATTGTTTGGAAATATTCAACATTTTTTTCCTCCATTACTGTATCTTGTACAATAATGAAAATTGGTATGTGTAAAACACTGTCCTTCTGCTGTATGAAAAAAAAGAATATTTTTACGATTTAAAAAAAATGATTAATCATCATCATCATCATCATCATTAAACTGCGGGAGTGCGGGCCCTTTACCGTCAAGTTAAGTATGACTGGAGTGTTCCGTGGCGAGTGTAATGAACTCTCAGGTAAGCAACTCACTGTGCGTGCTTCAGAAGTACAGTCTTGAGTATATGAATTGCAAACATATAATAATCATACATTTCGTACTTATGTAATTGATGCGATGTCGATGGAATTTTGCAGTCCGTGCGCCAGGACAAGTTAAATGCACCATGTTGGAATACCGCTCTTTAAGTTGTTTTGCTGCCTTAATAATATAATTATGGAGCTGAATCAGTGATAAAAAGAAGTACATTATTATATTTAATCCTTTCCGGCCATAAAAGGCGCACAGCCTTATAAAAAACTTGGACAATAGTTGCATTGTTTACCTTTTCCATTTTCTCTGAAGTTAGCACAAATTTCTTTCCTACACAGTTCTCGGAAAGTATACCGACCACCACATTTGCCACATATCTACTACTTACGTCTGTAGACTCATCAACAGAAACCCATATATTTTCTGATCGTTCACGCTTTCTCGAATTTTGGCAATCGTATTCTGGTACGAAATTGGTAAATATTCTTTACGTATTGTTCTTCTCCTAGAATATGTTGATTTGTGTATTTTACCAGAAATGATCTAAAGTGGGGATTGTCCAAAGTTCTGAATGGAATGTTTGTGTGTACCATGTTACATAAAACTATATTGAATTGTGACCCACTATTTGAACAAGATTGTTTTTTTTTTTAATTGCGTTCAACATTTTCCTTGTGTGTTTTACAATTCCAGTGTCTTTCAAAATAGTACTTTTTAGTTCGTAATAATCTGAAATTACACACAACACATACAACACTTTCTCCTTCTATAATAGCCTAAATATATCGCGTCCGAATTGTTCCACTAAATTATTCAGTATTGCACTTCGCGAACGAGTTGTTTTAGGCATTGTAATATGCGTCATTTCACACACGCAACTCTTCAGTATGACAGCTAAACGCACTCTGAATGTTTCGGGTTCGGTGCACGGAACAGTACGGCGAAAGGCGAGAGAGACTTACGTCATACTCTATACCCGTCTGCATAGTCATCAACTGCAATCGCCGTTTTAGGGCCCGCACTCCCGCGGTCTAATCATCATCATCATTTGTATCTGGTGAGATTTACGATCCAACATTATACATTCACAAAATAGAAGCACATGGTTTGCAGTAAGCAAGGGGCACGGTCAATGCTATAGGCCTGTTAGTACAGGGACATCATTTTATTTTTACTAACATTTTAATACAGTACTGTATTAAGAATAAGTGTTTTTACTCACGAACTGAGTTAGCCATGCGAACGTATTCATTATGCAGTGTATATTATACCGTCTACAGCACATTAGCGTACACTATAGAGAATGAAATTAAATTGAAAAATAATCATAACATGGATATTTAAACACATTTTTGAATATGGTGGCCGTTCATTTCGATACAGACTTCAGTTCCAATGTGCATATTAACGCACTATAGACTTTTCTACCTAATCCCAACTACCAGTTTTTTTCTTCGTAATAGTAACTCATGTTGAAATAATTCTGTACCTACTCTATAAAAAGTACCTTAATTACTGTAAATTCAGTCTTCACTTCTGGCCAATCCGAAAAGATAAAATTACTCGGACATACTATCTACCGTCCGTCCAAGTGGTTATGTCGTAGGGTCGTAGAAAGGGAGGGAATCACGTGACAGTTAATTACTTAACGAGGCCCTTTTACTTAAGTTATTTTAAACAGTTGTATAATATTACGCAGATGTCAAATTCCTAACAGAAATTAATGTTCTCAGAAAAGGGCTAAGACAGCCCAGCCACTAGCTGGCGAAAAAAAAAAGTTGGGGTAAACCGGGATACGACGTAGGCAAATGGACGACAGTACCTGTGCGAAAATGATTCAATTGAAAGCTCATTCGTCACTGGAAAACGCGAACATATTTTTGGAACGTATGTTTACTATGACCGTAAGGCTACTATGACTGTATATGCGATCTTGGATCTCTGTGGAGGACGGTTGAACATAATTAGTAGAAAGGGTGGGAGTGAAGTACATTAAAAAACTCAGGTACAGTAAAAACTGAAGTAAAAATAAAATGATGTCCCTGTAGAACGCTAGCTGAAGGGAAAGAAATTTAATTCGTGGAGTCTTTATAACAAGCAATCGATGCCTCGAGTGTCCGCAGATCCGAGGCCGTCACTCTCTCATTTTGATACATGCATTCGGTTCAGTATTGAGGTCAAGAAACCGAACACGGCTCTCTTCTGCCACAGCTAGAGGACATGTGAAGAACGCAGCATGCGGCCACGTTTCTTTGTGGTTACAGTAAGATTCCCACTCCTTAGTCCGTGAAGGTGACACACAGAACAATCGTTGTTTCAAGCCTTTCCAGATCCTGAGTTGACATCGTGTCAGATATTTTTATTTCTTAATACTGTAACTACACAAGACCTGAAAGTTAGCTGATGCTAAATGTCTGGATTCAAATCCAGAAGTATCTGAAACAGGGTTTAAGCCAGAGTCGCATTTTGCTACTAGACTTCTAAAAATGCATCAAACTTTGAATGTATATGTGCAAAAATGCAACAACACATTGGACTTCAGAAACGAAGATGGTAATGGAGAAAATGAAATCAGAGATGTGCAAATCAAGCTTTCAGGTATAACTTCCTATCAAGTTGATTTGAATAATTTCGAGAGGAAAATTGTTCCGGGACCGGGCATCGAACCCGGGATCTTAGGTTAAACGTACCAACGCTCTACCAACTGAGCTACTCGGGAACTCTGCCAGACACCGATCCAATTTTTCCCTCTATATCCACAGATCTCAATGTGGGCTGACAACCGTCAAGCAACCAACACTGAGTGCACACTAACTCTGTGTGACTTAAATTGTGGTTTTCTGTTAAACGAACAGTGACGTGTATTATGCAAATCAAGCTTTCACGTATAACTCACTGTAAAGTTGATTTGAATAATTTCGAGGGGAAATTGTTCCGGGGCCGGGCATCGAACCCGGGATCTTAGGTTAAACGTACCGACGCACTACCAACTGAGCTACCCAGCAACTCTACCAGACACCGATCCAATTTTTCCCTCTATATCCACAGACCTCAAAGTGGGCTGACAACTGTCAAGCAACCAACACTGAGTGTACACTAACTCTGTGTGACTTAAATTGTGGTTTTCTGTTAACGAACAGTGACGTGTATTATGCAAATCAAGCTTTCACGTATAACTCCCTGTAAAGTTGATTTCAATAATTTCGAGAGGAAAATTGTTCAGGGATCGGGCATCGAACCCGGGATCTTTGGTTAAACGTACCAACGCTCTACCAACTGAGCTACATGGGAACTCTGCCAGACACTGATCCAATTTTTCCCTCTATATCCACAGATCTCAATGTGAGCTGACAACCGTCAAGCAACCAACATCCAATACACACTAACTTTGTGTGACTTAAATTGTGGTTTTTCTGTTAACGAACAGTGCAGTGTATTATGCAAATCAAGCTTTCAGGTGTAACTCCCTGTAAAGTTGATTTGAATAATTTCGAGGGAAAAATTGTTCCGGGGCCGGGATCTTAGGTTAAACGTACCAACGCTCTACCAACTGAGCTACCTGGGTATTCTGCCAGACACCGATCCAATTTTTGCTCTATATCCACAGATCTCAATGTGGGCTGACAACCGTCAAGCAACCAACATTGAGTGCACACTAACTCTGTGTGACTTAAATTGTGGTTTTCTGTTAACAACATCGAGTTTTCTGTTAACCCTTTCTAACCCAAATTAAATTTACAAGCAATCCATTTTGAAACAAATAGCTGTATTAGGACCAATTCAGTGACCAAGTTACGGGAGTGGCAACATTTGAAACAAAACTATATTGATGAAAATGTATTGAAATAGAAGTTATCCAGCAAAATTTACCTTCATATGTAACACACAAGTATATAAATGCTATGAAGTTAATTATTGCTATATGGTATCTATAGGTAAGAAAGGGTTAACAGAAAACCACAATTTAAGTCACACAGAGTTGGTGTGTACTCGATGTTGGTTGCTTGATGGTTGTCAGCCCACAATGAGAACTGTGGATATAGAGGCAAAAATTGGATCGGTGTCTGGTAGAGTTCCTGGGTAGCTCAGTTGGTAGAGCGTTGGTACGTTTAACCAAAGATCCCGGGTTCGATGCCCGGCCCCAGAACCATTTTTCCCTCGAAGTTATTCAAATCAACTTTACCTGAAAGCTTGATTTGCATAAATAAATTTGTTTTTGAAATATATGTCCTGAAAACATTGTGCAGTATCTAACAGAATTTTTATTACCAAAGCAATTACCAGCCGGCGTGGCTGGGTGTGATATCGACTACAAGTAATGATATGGCGCGTCCTCCAAACACACAGGTAGGTCAATGCATGAGCGGCACATGTTCAAGGATTGTGATTGATTCGTTTTATCGAACGCGCATAAATTGTGTAACACTACTTCTACTGTGACTTTTTTGTTAAATTGTAATGACGTTCCATCTGGCCGTAGTCTACACAACGGCTGGCAGTTCAACTTATATGTGAAAGCCGTACTTTTTTTTTTACAAAATCTTTATTGCAAGCAAAAAAAAATTACATACAATAACAAAGATTTTACAACACTATTGTAATACTCGTATATCAATATTCTTCAAAATTCGAAATTGATTACAAATCTCATAGTCAAATATTCTACATATTACAAATTATTGTATAAATACAGGGTAACTGGCTCACGCCCGAAAAAGCAAGATGCTTGAGGTCGGATGTGACCAATAATGAAAACTGGATAGAAGAAAAAAAAAATAAAATAATAATCCGTGGCGCTACAGCCCGTGAAGGGCCTAGACCGACTAGCCGGCTGCTGGCCTCACGCACACATGCCGCGGAACAGAGGTGGACGATCATCCACCAGAATGGAGATATCGTGTGGTTAGCGCGATGATCCTCACAGCAGTTATAGCTGGTTTTCGCAACCGGATTTCGCTACCTATCGTAGCTTCCCAAGTTCATCACGATGCTGGGTGGGCACCGGTCCCATACACTGGCCGAAATTTCATGAGAAAATTTCTTCCCCCATGAGGACTCGAACCAGCACGCATTCCGTAACGCGAGTCCTAGGCAGGATGCCTTAGACCACGACGCCACGGCGCGGGACATAATAATAATAATAATAATAATAATAATAATAATAATAATAATAATAATTAATAATCTGATTAAAATGTAAATGTAATTACACATATAGTTTAAAAAGGAATAAGAAAAAAAAAAACAAACAAACAAAATGTACCATAGCCTATACATAAACATACTAAGTTAAGAATACAACATTATTAAAGTGACAGAAAAAAAAAGAAAGCAAGAATAAGAATTTACATGGTTATAATGTTAAAAACAGTTCAAGCACGTGTTTTTTGAATAATGTATTGTTTAATAATTTTTATGCTCGACCATGCCGAAATGTAGTAATTATACACCTGGAAGCAGACCTTTAATGCATGTCATTAAAGTACACCTACTCATTAAAGGTCAGGTCTTTCAGCCAATGACGACTCAGGTTACAACTGTTCAGCCAATGACAGGTCAGCTTTCTACCGTTATAAAACCGTAAGTATCGATTATTCTCGGATATGCAATCGAAAGAGAATTAGCGAAAAGTCACGGAGGCTGGAAATCCAATACTGTCGCAGAAGGTTATGTTCTGTTACTATAATAATTAGCGTTAATTGTAAATAATATTCAAATAAATTCAATTTGTCATCTCGTTTTTCAATGTCTAATTTAATTTGAATGTTATCTCTGTAGGTTCTTATGGCCTAGCAAGGTCAATGTGGACATCTGTTCCTCGGAAAAAAATCAATACTTTCGCGTCTGCGCACATCTCACAACATACGGGACATTGCTCAAATATTAATAATATTAAGTTAGAAATATGGTCGAGCATAAAAAGTCGTATGAAACTCGCCTATAATGGTAATTAAGAAGCTCGTATGAAAATTATGAAACTCGCTTGCGCTCGTTTCATAAATATCCATACTCACTTCTTAATTACCTTCATTATAGGCTCGTTGCATAATGTACTATAGTTTAGGATTCCTCTTTATAAAATCATTATATAATCTTGGGCCGTAATTAGAACTGTGCCTTAGACCTGTTTCAGTCTTTCATTTTGGTTCAATGAGGAGGAGCGAAATATTGTATCTTCTTGTGTTGTGGCCATGGTCGGATGATATAAATTTAGCTTGATATTTATGTTAGTGATTCAAAATATAATCTCGTCAAGGTGATAGTTGTTCATTTCTAATCTAATGTCCCGTATTTTTTTAGATCTAGGGCTGTAAAGTCTACAAAGAAAAACTTTCAATCTGGTACAGACAAAAATTTCTAATTGTAAGGGCTTTCATTTCAAAACTTCCCAGTTTAAATAACCAATTATTTAAATTGAATTCAATTTAAACAAAAACACGTCAATTTAGATATTGAGGGGGAAGTCTGAAACCAGACTTAATTGCAATATAGATTTCACCCCCATCCCCATCTATTTCCATTTTGAAATTTGGAATGATACCCCTATAAGGGTAAACACCATTTGTGACTAGTTGCAGGAAATGGGACCTAAAGTCGGATTTTTCCAATTTTTTTGTTTTTTTTTTTTTTTTTGTGGTTTCAAAAAGAGAATGAAATACTGAGCATTTAAAAATAATCATGGTTCTAGGTGCTATAGTTTTAATATATTACTTATTGAATATTGATATAACATTATGTACTTTTCGAGAAAAATGCAAATTAAAGTTTTCACTTGTTTTCTCAGCAACTATAAGAAAGATTTAGGTATTGAAGAAGCACTCTGTAAAACTACGTCCTAGTTTAGTGTGTAAAAAAGCCTACAGGTAGCGCAAGATGTCAAAACACAGAAATGCAGTTTTTACACCGCAAATTCGTTATTTTGTTCTGCTATAAAATTTCCTTTCACGACTTTAGGTCCCTTTTCGTAACGAATCACATTTTAAAATAATTTAATTCACAAACACAACTATTACATGAAATGCTCAGTAAGTTTTTGTAGCTATATTCTCTTCAGCTCTGATCAACAACAACAACAACAATCCAGATCGCCAGGCCCACAGTGGGCTAAGAAAGAAACCAATATCTGTCCGGAGTAGTCTGTCAAAATTGAATGTTTTTGATCATTAGAATCTTTCTATGTGACGCACTGTTTTTGTAGAATGGAGTAGGAAAGCAGACAGGCAATATTGCCGCTTATACAGGGTGTAACAGAAAGCTGTGTCAAAACTTTAGGAAAATATTTCTCACATGTAGAGAATGAAAATATGTTACATAATCACGGGTCCCGGAAACTCTTTATTTCCTTATTAGATCACACTTTCTACAACTAGTCCTCACCCAGTTTACAAACAAAAGCTTGTAAATAAGAGTTTGTTTACAAACAGCTTGTCATATGACTGTAGTTGCGTTTACGTCTGATTAGTAGACAGTGGATGCGGGATGACTTATCGTTGAATGTAGGTGCACATTTACTATATGTTACATTTTTTCATTCAGACCATTGGCTCAACAGGTTTTAAACGTAAACAGACGACGTCAACATGCTACTGTATCTCCGTACAGACAGAAGGAAAAGAAAAATAACGTACTGTAGTACATACCTTGCAAGATTCAGTCCTCGTCATCATTGATGCAATTACCAGCGTTGCAGTAAACGACGATATATTCTCGTAAGTTGTCGAAGCTGAATCGTCTTCGCCTATCGCTTAAACAGTTTTTGTATCGAGAGAATTTCTGAAGAAAAACTCTAAAATGGGGATCACTCAATTTCTTTAGAGAAATATTTGTACTGAGCATCATGTTGCACGTGTCGTTTAGACCCGCACAACTAAATGATGATGATGATGATGGTTCCTTAGATTTCATTTCAACGCATTTCCCGTGCGATGTACTGTTGCAATGTTTCTTTATAGCCTGAGTTGTTCTGGTTTTTATTTCAATTTTACGAACATTACACACGATATTGTCTTCGTTAATATATAAAATGTCACTCTCATACTTCTTAATTGCATTTCGTATCTCTAAGCGAATTTAACGTTTTGACTTCGACGTTATGAATGGATCAGCACAACATATTCAACGCGTACTAAATACTTGAGCAGGATAACACAACTGCACACATTGCGTTGCAATGTTGCTATGAACAGATCGGGGTTCATTCGTTTTGTACGCTGCTGTACTCGCCAGGTACACAAAAGACGGACGGCGCGGCACGTGCCATATACTCTGATACGAAACAACTTCACTTTTCCTTAAGTCACCCCGCATCCACTGTCAATTGATTAGTGATAGTGGGGTCGTGATGCAATTCTTAGGTTCACCACCGACTGGTTGATTTGCAACTCTACGCACAAAGGTCGTGCGACTCACTTCATAGCTTGTCTACGTCGGTTGCTAAATGAAAGGTTCCGTGATAGATAGATAGATAGATAGATAGATAGATAGATAGATAGATAGATAGATAGATAGATAGATAGATAGATAGATAGATAGGGAGATGTGAACCAATTCCTTGGCCTCCACGTTCTCCGGACTTAAACCCACTAGACTTTTATTTATGGGGACATTTAAAGCTCTTGTCTACGAAACCCAGGTGCAAGATGTACAGAGTCTTGGCGCCCGTATTGTGGAAGGCTGCGAATCAATACGAAATTCTCTAGGGATACATCAGCGTCTCCGGGATGCAATGCGACGGCGGGTTGATGCATGTATCAGTGCTAATGGAGAATATTTTGAACACTTCTTGTAACGCTGAGTCTCATGTGGTATGTTCCTGTGTGTTTCCCATGATATGTAGGGTAACTCAGTCTAAATCGGGTCAATTTCAAAACCCTGTCTCCATATTCAAGCGTAAACCAGTTCAAGCAAGTGCTACCATATACTGGTCAGGAAGAGAACTTCCTGTACACGTTGAGTGCCATTGATGCTAGCTGGTGTATGTATTCTTTGTGTTGACAATAAAAGAATAGAGAGAATATAAAGGTTAGTTAAGAGTATTTTATACATTTTAAATAATGCTTTACGGTTCCTTCATTATTTTATAACAACTATTGCAGAGAATTTGTGCGATTAACTTTCAATATTAAGTTTAAGCTTTTTAGAAAAGATTATGGCTATTAACGCCTTCCTCGAAGCAGTATTCAGTACTGCCAACCTCTAGCGCAAAAGAGTTCTAAATTTGGGTTAAATAGGGTCAGTAATATCGGACAAATAGGGTCAACATGTTTCAAATCAGTCCACTCAAATTAAGTATTTATTTTCAATTGTTTGTAACAGATGGTTAAATGTAAGAGTAAAACGTAAAATTCGTGGACTGAGAACGACATGCAGAAGGCTATTAAAGCATTTCGCGAGGGAAGAAGCCAACGTCATGCTGCTGAGTTGTTAGGAGTTCCTCATTCATGTCTGCAACGACGTCTTCAAAGTGGCCAGGACAACCACTTGAAAAGTAAAGGCCGTCAAACTACGTTTACTCCAGAACAATAAAATGAACTTGTGTCTAGAATTTTGAAACTGTACGCATGTACGCATGTGGTTTTGGACTACACTGCAATACAGTTCGTTGGTGCAGAAAAGAAGACAGTGTTTGTTTGTGGAAGGTGTAAAATATTAAATTAAACCAATTCAATATTGATTTTAACGTTCCGTGAAGGTATATAGAGGGACAAATTGTGACCCGATTTGCCCTAAACACTGACCCCATTTATCCTTATACAGAAGGGTAAAAAGGGCCACTGCAGTGAAATATTTCAGTACATGTACAGCTGTCAAAAGAAAAAGTGGCCGCTCTCCTGTATCAAAGTTCCCTTCGGGTATCTTCGCTACAATTCGGAGACAGGCGATGTTACATGTTGTTGGACCACGTTGCCTGATATCTACAGTTATAATTCAAGTATACTGTGTGTTATTCGATAGCATAATGGTAGCGTTCAGGCGTCTTATTCATGAGGTCCTGCGTTCAACTACAACCTCGTGCTTTTTATGTCCTTTTTTGTTCTGTTTTTGAGAGAGACAAACTATACATAATGGCTCCTTTCTCTTTTATGATTATTTTAGTAATTAACATCAGGTTCATTAATATATTATGCCATGACTTTATCATTATCATTATGATATTGTGGCTGCAAATGGAAAGAAAAAAGATTTTATTCTCAATAAAATATCTTTCGTGGCATAAACATAACAAATTTACTGGCGTCGGCCTTAAAACATTCAAACAATTAATCGTTCAAAAACAAAACAAAAGGCCACAATTCAATATTTAGTCTATCTTCCTCTTATCTCGATCATCTTGCAGTCGAGTGGGCATGGAATTGACTAGTCTTTGCAAATAGCGACTGTTCTTAGACACGATATTCCAGGCATTCTGAACATACACACATAAATGTTCTGTCCATGGGCAGGTCTTACATTGCAAACCCAGCAATCTCCAATCTTTCCTATTTTCTGCCTTCCTCTTAGTCTCCGCATATGATCCACATATCCTAATGTCGTCTATTATTCTTTTCAACCAGAGACCCAACCAGTTACTTTTTATCTTTCTAATCAGTTTCAGCATCATTCTTTCTTCACTCACTTTTTCAAACACAATTTTATTTCTTATTCTGCCTGTCCACTTTACACGCACCGTTCTTCTCCACATCCACATTTCAAATGCTTCAATTCGTTTCTCTTCATTTCGTCGTAATGTCCATGTTCTTTCCCCATACAATGCCACACTCCACACAAAGCACTTCACTAGTCTCTTCCTTAGTTCTTTTTTCCAGAGGTCCGCAGAAGATCCTTCTTCTTCTATTAAAAGCTTCTTTGTTCATGTTTGCAGTTTTCTTAGGAAGGATAGGCCTAAATGCGGTAACATCCCGTTGCTTTCCGCACACCACAATCTCTTTCGCATTTTATTAAATTCCAAGGGGCCCAAGCGTGGAGATGAGGAGAGTGGATTTGACTAATTGGGTCCTCCGGACTTCACCGAAAGTCACGGCAAGGGTTAAATATTAATTCTATCAGGATGTTTGACCCGGTCAGAGACCGGGAAATCTCAATTAGCCTTTGCCCCCCGCATCCTGGACTAGCTTCTACGAATCATCAGAAGATCTTAGAGTGTGATTGGGCCAATTTTTCCAAAAACGTTTCCACACTTTTGCTCTCGTAGCTCAGCGGACGAACGTCGGAATTTAGATGTCAACGTCTCAGGTTCAATTCCTCGTTACTCCTTTTCATTTTATTGTGGTTCAAGATAGTATAATGTAATAATACAAAAGAAAAACTAATACCAGTATTATGCAACTGGATTTTTCCGAACCTAATATTAAATTTATGTTATTTATATCGCTAAAGAACGATTACAATATAAATAACTTGAATATTATTTATACAGTCTCACTAAAGATCGATAACAAAATATAAATGATAAATATCGATTTGTTTAATTAATATATTGCGAAAGAACAATAACAATATAAATAACTTGAATATTGTTTTATAATGCTAATGAAGGAAAACAGAATATAAATGATAACTTGAATATTATTTAAATCGCTAAAGAACGATAACAATATAAAAAACGTGAATATTATTCATATCGGAATTTCACAGATTTATTACAGATGTATTTAAGAAATTGTAGAAGAATAGTAATTAGTAACAGTGTCCTATTTATTCTTCTTGGAGCCAAATTTGTAACTTTTAAAAGTGTGGTTACTATGTTGAAGTGTATGTGTTGTAACGGATGCTTGATTTGTTATGTATGTGAGTCAGTTATGTGATGCTTGATGTCGCAATGTCGTAATTATAGTTTGATTGTGTTTGTGTGACTATTGTGTATTAATTTATGATGTATGGTACGGAAAGCTGCATATTTGTGTTATAGAAGTGTTACGTATGTGTGTTGTTAATGTTTTTGTATGTTACAAATTGATACCTGATATTTGTTTTGCAATCGCAATGCCTAATTTACGGATTGTTTATGTTTTGTTTACATCGCGTAAGCTAATTTAATTTTCTTTTCCATTTCTCTTTATGCTTATCTTTTTTGTGTATAAAACTATAGCCCTAACACACATATGTAAAATACGGCTAACCCCCATTGGAAATACAATAATAATTATTATTCATATCGTTATAATACGATAACAGAATACAAATGATGACCTGAATTTTATTCATATCTCTAAAGAACGATAACAAAATATAAATAACGTGATATCCATAAAGAACGATAACTGGATATAAATGATAATTTGAATATCATTTACATCGCTAAAGAAAGATTAAAAAATAAAATGAAAACTTGAAGAAGGCCCGAACCCACAACCTTTGAATCATTAAACAAGCACTCTACCGCTGGTCTACGAGGCGTAGATATGGAACACTTTCATAGTTCGAGAACTGCTTGTACAAGCACATGCATCGTGTAACATCGCCGCGACCCGAAGTGGACTTTGAAAATATTCGCTGTTCACGAGTGCGGCCACTTTTTTTTTTGACAGCTGTACAGACAGTTAGATTAGAGTAAAAAAGAAATATTTTTGGGGAAGTAATACTTACATGTGGCTGTAACTAATGACACGTTAAGAGTGTAATATATTATGAAATTAACATAAAAATTAAGAATTTGTTACTTTCGACCGCATTTACCCTTAATTACCCTACGCGAAGTTGTAGAAAATGAACTCTAACATGGAAATACAACTTTTCCGGACCCATGTTTATAGAACATAATTTCATCCTCTACATGTGAGAAATATTCCCTAAAGTTTTGACATACTTTTTTGTTACACCCTGTATAAATAAACATAGAAGCGACCCGTTTTAGAAGCTGAAGGTTGACCGTTCCCAAATTCCGTATTTGCTTGTGGCATTAACCCCCCGTTCCTGCGGCCTCCAATCGGGTCTTGGGATGGCCGAGGTCAGATAAGCGCCCAGAAGGTGAAGAACGCCGCTGCTGGCGCTGGTCAGTTATGGATAATTTGTACGATGAGGGCACGGGCACAGGTCACCGAGAGGAGGGGTGCTGCGGGTGGCCGATTGCGCAGGCGGGGTGGTGGTTTGCCCCGGGGCGGCAACTCACACCAGTTTAGTGTGAGACCTACATCCAGCCACCAAAGTGTTCAGTGCCTGCCTGCCTGTCTGCCTACCTTCTGTGCAATCGCTTGGACTATTACAGGATCCTAATGTAAATATTAACGTTATTATTAATTCTTTGTGTGTGTTTAATTGGGCGCCATATTTCCGCAGTCAACTGTTTCTAAAATTATTGAGTAAACTTTATAAGAATACTTTTTAAATATTAAATCAGTAGACATTCGTATCACATATACGTAATTGAAAACTGCTATTTAGTATAAATCTTTATTTAATAAACTAGCCGTACCCGTGCGCTCCGCTGCACCCGCTAGAATTCATCATTCAGATTGTTCTTCTCAAAATTGTGAATGTCCCATATTAACCGAATCCTCAGAAGTTAAGTATTTAGGCATTACGATCGACCAACACTTACGATGGAACAAATATATTACATATTTATGCAATAGATTACGTAAAACAGTTTGTATCTTTGTTATACTTCGGTCATATTTACCAATTAATATTTTACGTCTCATTTATTTATTTCAATCCATTCTCCAGTATGGAATTTTAGGGTGGGGAAATGCTTGTAATTCTAATCTCACTCCACTAATACTTATTCAGAAAAGAATAGTTAAAATATGCCTTAATAAACCAATTGATTACTCATCCGAGCTTTTGTTTACTGATTTTAATGTTTTCAAAATTAAACAGATTTATTATATTGCCTTATTAATCTTCATACATAAAAACCGTAATAAATTCAAATTGTATCATCATAAATATGGAACTAAAAGATCCGATTTTATACGACCACAGCTCTGAGCCATGGTACCTACTTTGGTCCAAGGTTATACAATAAAATAATTGATAAATACCCAAATTTGGAAAATTTTAGTATCAGAAATTTCAAAAATAGCGTTAGGAATTTAATTTTTAAAGAATATATATTGATTTAATATGTATATGTATTTGTATGATTTAAATTCTTAAAATCGAAATTGTATTTTTAAATTTAATTTACTCCTGTAAATTTTTTTTCTTGACCCAGTTTGTGTCAAAAAATTATCTTTGTGTTTAGATATCTCCCTGAGCACGAGTTTTTTTACTCCTTCAGGGAAGAACTACGATTGTATTTCTGTCAATGTTATTTTATTAACAATAAACAATAAACAATTGCATAATTAAAATAGGACGTTTGATCCAGGGAACATTCGCGTTTGTTAGAAGGATAAATCGTGTGTATTTCAGCACGATTCAATTGAGCATAGTTAAAATTTGAATTATAAAATAATGGATTGCTAAGCTAACATACTATTATTGCATACTAAATCAATACACTCTCGTTGGTCGTTAATTCTCTGAGATCAAAATGAGTGTGTACATAAATATTATTTTAAGAAATACAGGAAACGAATGTACAAAATAGCCTATCAAATTTTCTGCGCATAAGAAGCTATTTTAATCTTACCTGTCCTCGATTTACTCAGAAATTACTGTAATAACATTATGTCCATCTAGAGAAACTATACTTTCAAATGGTGAAATAATTAATTATACAAATCGGTTAATTTAGCTTCCGATATTACTTCCTACAAACACAGCAACATCCTCTGTAGGCTATGTTTAATAGCTTTCGATTGTTGTTGTCCAAGGCCCCTTATAGACGAAGTCATTTGTTCTTATTTCATTGCACCGTCTTAGATGGCGTTATTTTAATTTCAAAACTCATTTATCTCATTAAATATCAGTCCTATCAAAGTTTTGTAAAGAATAAAACTTATCGGAAATCATTTTAAAGAAACTTTTTTTATGTAACATTTTTACAAAAATCAATAATAAGCGAGATATTTCGATTTATTTAATTCAGGCACCCTTATAACCCCCCTTTTAATTATAGTATTTTGAATATCATATAGCATAAAATCTAAGTTACAACGAACTTAATTTATATTCCAATTTTCATATAAATCGGTTCAGCCATTATCGCGTGAAAAGGTAACAAACATCCAGACAGACACACAAACAAAATTTTCAAAAAAGCGATTTTCGGTTTCAGGATGGTTAATTATATATGTTAGGACCAATTATTTTTGGAAAATCGAAAATTACCAGAAAAATTTCGGCTACAGATTTATTATTAGTATAGATGGGTTTTATTCCACTAGAAGATTCTTGTATTGAAATGTTTCAGATATATTTATTTTATTTTATAGATTTATTTCTACTGGCAGAGTTCAGGCCAAAAAGCCTTCCCTTCCACTCAGGTAGTATAAGAACAATAACAAATATAAAAATGACAGAAATACAGGAATAATATACCATTAGTAATAATAATAATAATAATAATAATAATAATAATAATAATAATAATAATAATATGAAGATAAGTTTAGTTACACATAATTCTAAAAATCAAACACTTATGGCAATGTGAA
The DNA here is from genome assembly GCA_025594305.2 of Periplaneta americana. Taxonomy (NCBI): domain Eukaryota; kingdom Metazoa; phylum Arthropoda; class Insecta; order Blattodea; family Blattidae; genus Periplaneta; species Periplaneta americana. The sequence goes on along the minus strand of JAJSOF020000001.1, from coordinate 184,703,132 downwards.
TCAAAGTAATTGCTAAAATAGTAAAGAAAATTATGTATTAAAATAAAAATCATATATTAGAAAAATTATATTTTAGGAAAGCTCACAGTTTAACCAGTCTATTTGACAATCGAGTTTTGAAATTAGTAAATGTCTGACAGCACCTTAAAGTGTAAGGTAGAGAGTTATAGATCTAGTTTATTTTCTTGAATTGCCACATAAATGAAACACAGAAATAACTTGCCTAGAATGAAACTGCATTTTCTCCAGATTATGAAATATGGAATTAAGGTATGTTTCAGTGCAGAATTTTGCAGGGAATATGATAAACTGCTCATTTGGAGTCAAATTAGAATTTATTTGCCTTCACTTTAGTAATGAAATCACCGTTTGTATTCTAACTGCATTAGTTTTTCGTATTTTCTGACAAATCAGATTTTTGGAAAAAGTGCGTTTGAAATAATTAAATATGTACCCAAAGTAAAAAAATGACTTTCCTCTTCTAGACTAAACACAAAATGTATTATTTAAAACACAAATATATATATATATATATATATATATATATATATATATATATATATATACAGTAGAACCTCTATTATCCGTGGTAATAAAGGGGGTGGACTGAACGGTTAAGCGAAAAAAATCGGATAATCCGTACTGTAAAATTTTTTCGTAAATTAAGTGAATAATAATTGCATTTCTTAATTTCCTCCGTGTTCTTGTGTTTAACACGCTAGATAGTGAATCAAAAGTTCATCAATCAAATTTGGTTATCAACGACGGGTTTTTAAGGGGCAAGGAAACTCCTTGTAATGGCTGTCAGCGGAAACATAAGAATAATACAGGTCTCGTGTTGTAGATTTACATACTTTATACAATTTATTGTTGATTTTTATTAAATCGCGCACAGTTGTAACACCAATCTCGTACTCTGATGCGAGATGAGCCACAGTTTCTCTTTTTCCGAACCACTCAATGATTTTTTTTTTTTTCGGTACTTAGCACAACACGTTTTCTTTTGATACTCATGGAATATATTTTATATAGAAATTCTACAATACGGCAACTCTAACAGCAGATCATACTGTGTAAGTAAGGTTTGTAATAACATACTTTAGAAAAAATACGTACTGGTACTAATATAACGTATAGTAGTACTTTATACATATGAAGAAGACAGACTATATATGTGTCTATAGCAAAAAAAAAAAAAAAAAAAAAAAAAAAAGGAAGAGAAAGATAGTCGGATAATCCAGCAATCGGTTAATAGGGTGACGGATAATCGGGGTTCTACTGTGTATATATATATATTTTTTTTTTTATTTCATAAATTTCACAGCTTAATGGAATTGTAAACTGGTGTTCATTAGAAATCTCACTATATGTGTATGGTTTCATAGCGACTGTGGTAAATAAAGAATAGTTAGGCTATTATGTACGCTAACTAGTACGTGAAACGTATCTTTAGCGGACGAGTATTAATGTTTATGGACGAGGCGTAAGCCGAGTGGGTAATATTATACAAGGCCGCTGTAGATTTCACATAGGCCTACTCGTTACATTCAGTATTTTTGTACTCAGTCCGTAAAGAGTAAAGTTGTATCTAAAAGTGGTATGAAACTAAAGTATAATCTTACTTTCAATATATATATATATATATATATATATATATATATATATATACTAGTGGCTTGTGTAGCAAATACTGCTGCAAACTAAGTTCGTTAGACGTTCAAATAAATTTTTTTCAGATTTATTCTTAATGAAGAATACTTGTCTTTTTGATAGTTATTTGCTTCCATAATAATGAAACATACTCCCTCTTAATAGATTTTTTTAGACCAAATACTTTTTCTTGAACCTATCCAACTTCAGTTTTTGAGTTTCAACGCGAAAACGCAAGTATCAATGTCAGGACGATAGCAGTAGCTATTTCAGGTCATTGTGGATTGTAGGCAAAAGTTAAAAAAATGTCAGGTTTGCTAAGCTTTCGAACAATAGCATTTTCGTATAGCTGCTGCATGTAGAACTTGAAATGTAGAGCGTAAAATCATTTTATCCTACTAAGAGATGTTGCTGAAATGATCTGGAGACTACAAAATTTTCTAGGCCTCTTATTTTATCAGTAAGTAATACCTTTTGATCTTTCCTTAGGAACTGTAATTTTTGCGCTCTCTCGAGCCAATACTGAATACAATGACACATATCAGTATCTACACTACACCGCCATTAAGTATATGAAAAATACCCAACCCCACTGGGTTAATAAGTATAAAAATATTTGATTTTTAATAACAATATTATTATCTTACTTAAGTTTTGTAGTTATATATAGCAGCCATTCAGTAAATTATAGAAATGAAGATCTAAATTAAGATATTCTCTACATTTACTTACATAACCACAAAACGTTTCACTTTCATGTCATCAATATAGCATCAATATTATGTACAATTAATGAAAAAATAGATTCATCATAATATTAACTATAATAATATTTAATTTCTAATGGTAATAATGTCATAAAACCACCTCAAGTTTCGTAGATTTGAATATCCAATACACAGCTGTACTCAGAAAATTATACACTGCAGAATCAGTTTTTAATAACAAATTGACTTGAGCTCTAAATATGTCGGCAATTTGCAGGTCATGGCCTTCGTGTAATAGCCTATTGTTTATTGTAGTGTGTATTTTGTTCTGAAATTCAATCAAGTCGGCCGTTATTGAATAAAATTAGTTCTCAAAACTGACAACAGATGGATTTTGGAAAATAGGAAAATTATGTAGAAAAATTGACATTTCACTGAAAACTATTACTTTTCCGAAAAAACTTTAGGTTCCAAGCTTCAAAATGAGGGGTCATTTATTAAAATCCGTTCAGCCGTTTTCCCATAATTTCCATTACCAGTTCAAATTATATATATCTATATATAATATATAAATTATATGTATCTATATATATATAATAGTTTTCAGTGAAATGTCAATTTTCCTACATCATTTTCCTATTTTACAAAATCCATATTTTGTCAGTTTTGAGAACTAATTAATTGCATTTCAGAATAAAACAAAACATACACTACAATAAACAATAGCCTATTACGGGAAGGCCATGACCTACAGGATTGCTGACATAGTTAAAGTTCAGATGGCTCAGATTCTTTCACATCATAATGCCAATATGTCGATCTTCATTTGTGTAATTTTTTGATAACGTATAAAAAATAATTTACAGGTCTGGTTCTCTGGTCTGTAGTTTTCCGAGTACAGCTGTGTATTGGATATTAAGAACTACAAAACGTAATAATGTTTGATGACATTATTACCATTAAAAATGAAATATTAATTATTATAGTTAAAATGCAACACATAATGGTATACTGATGATAGACTATGAAAGTGAAACCTTTTGGGGTTTTAAATAGACGCAGAGAAAGAACATTTTATATTAGATCTTCATTTCTACAATTTGAGTAACGGCTATATATGTTACTGAAAACTATAAAACTTACATAAGGTAACAATATTGTTATTAAAAATGAAATACTTTTATAGTTATTAATCAAGTAGTGTGGGTCTTTTTCATATATTTAATGGCAGTGAGATATAGATATTTACATGTCTGATTATCTCATTTTCCTTGGTAGTAATTGAGTTATGTTTCCTATTTTAGCTGCGTCTTTAAACTACATCAAAATTAATTTCATATTTCTTAGATTTAATCGATTAGGTTTGTGATCGCTACCAAAATGTTTATTTGAACGTCTAATGAACTTAGTTTGCAGCATTTGCTGCACAAGCCACTAGTCTATATATGTATATATATATATATATATATATATATATATATATATATATATATAATTTGAACTGGTAATGGAAATTACAGGAAAACGGCTGATCGGATTTTAATGAGTGACCCCTCATTTTCACGCCTGTCATACAATTTTTTTCGGAAAAGTAGTACTTTTCAGTGAAATGTCAATTTTCCTACGTAATTTTCCTATTTTCCGAAATCCATCTGTTGTCAATTTTGAGAACTAAGTATATTGAATCATGGCCGACTTGATTGATTTTCAGAACAGAACACACACTACAATAAACAATAGGCTATTACACGAAGGCCATGACCTGCAAATTGCCGACATATTTAGAGCTCAATTCAATTTGTTATTAAAAACTGATTCTGCAGTGTATAATTTTCTGAGTAGAGCTGTGTATTGGATATTCAAATCTACGAAACTTGAGGTGGTTTTATGACATTATTACCATTAGAAATTAAATATTATTATAGTTAATATTATGATGAATCTATTTTTTCATTAATTGTACATAATATTGATGCTATATTGATGACATGAAAGTGAAACGTTTTGTGGTTATATAAGTAAATGTAGAGAATATCTTAATTTGGATCTTCATTTCTATAATTTACTGAGTGGCTGCTAAATATAACTACAAAACTTAAATAAGATAATACTATTGTTATTAAAAATCAAATATTTTTATACTTATTAAACCAGTGGGGTTGGGTCTTTTTCATATACTTAATGGCGGTGTAGTGTGGATAATGATATGTGTCATTGTATTCAGTATTGGCTCGAGAGAGCGCAAAAATTACAGTTCCTAAGGAAAGATAAAAAGGTATTACTTACTGATAAAATAAGAGGCCTAGAAAATTTTGTAGTCTCCAGATCCTTTCATCAAGATCTCTTAGTAGGGTAAAATGATTTTACGTTCTACATTTCAAGTTCTACATGCAACAGCTATACGAAAATGCTATTGTTCGAAAGCTTAGCAAACCTGACATTTTTTTAACTTTTGTCTACAATCCACAATGACCTGAAATAGCTACTGCTATCGTCCTGACATTGATACTTGCGTTTTCGCGTTGAAACTCAAAAACTGAAGTTGGATAGGTTCAAGAAAAAGTATTTGGCCTAAAAAAATCCATTCAGAGGGAGTATGTTTCATTATTATGGAAACAAATAACTATCAAAAAGACAAGTATTCTTCATTGAAAATAAATCTGAAAAAATTTTATTTGAACGTGTAACGAACTTAGTTTGCAGCAGCATTTGCTGCACAAGCCACTAGTATGCTATAATTTTAATAGAACAATAGGAAAAAAGTTGGTAGGAAAATTAAAATTTCACGATACCGTACTATAATATTGTACAACATATAAAATACGGACATTGCGATAGTTGTTTTCTTTACAGTCCGCCAAGGTTTAATAAACTAATGTGAGAAATGTAGTTTTACCAATTTAAGGGTTAATTTCCTGTTGTTAGTGCTGTGGAGGCTATATGAAGAAGTTATATTGGAACGCCATAACCTGCTTTTTATTAAAATGTAATGTAGATATCAATTTTATAAAGGCGGCTACTTCAATAATGTGCTATCGTGGTTACGACAAATTCAATCCGTAAAGTGTTCAGAACTTTACAAGATTGATTCGGACTATTTTTTTAGTTGGTTATTTAACGGCGCTGTATCAACTACTCGGTTATTTAGCGTCGAAGGAAGTGGTGATCGCGACATGGTATTTGGCGAAATGAGACCAGGGATTCGACATAGATTACGTAACATTTGCCTTACGGTTAAGAGAAACCTCAGAAAAAAACCAACCAGGTAATCAGCCCAAGCAGGAATCGAACCCACGCCCGAGCACAACTCCGGATCCGCAGGCAAGCGCCTCAGCCAACTGAGCTATGCCGGTGGCTTTGATTTCTATAATAGTTCATTTTACGGACTTTGCTTTTTAATATAAATATTAATATAGTCCCATCGCTCTTATTTCCGGCAGCCAATCACGTTGCAGGTCGGCTACATTTAAACGTGTGCATCTTGTGATTCGCTGATGAAGATAAAGAAGGCTCGATAAATACTTAATATAATCGCCCGCCATTTTGGCTCGTTCGTTGGCGTTCGCAGAAAGCACACGAGGACGTTATTTGCCGCTCAATTATTTGCTGAATTACAGTGCGTTTATTTAGGAGCTACGAGATGATAATGTTTAACGGTGTAGCAAATAGATCCCTCGTCCAGTAGCTCAGCAACGAAAGAACAAAAATGGCGAACGATACTACCTACCTAGACTTTACATTCTATGACGAAAGCAATGAGGAGGAGTCACGCCGGGAATATCAGCGTCGCGACTTTTTTTATAGTAATTATACTATTGTTTAATACACTACATTATATTCGTCTAACAAAAATTTGTAGGATTTGCGTACTACTTCAACAGTTGCTGTTGTTATGGCTAGGAAATGGCTTAATGTTGACGGATTTTGTCTAAATATGAATAAAACACAGGAATTTTTTTTTGTGCACCATATACCTATCCTATACAGTTTCAGTTACTAGAAATTGGAACTCGCTTCCGAGTGATATAAGGGGTTGTTGGACAATAACTTCATTTAGGTCAAAATTACATAAATTCTTACTTAACAGATGAATTGCTGATTAATATGTGTTACTTATAATGAAACTAACATCTGTCCATTCTTATTATTATTATTATCATTAATTTCTCTAAATAGATTTACAAAACCTCTAATGGCAATTACATTAATATTCTCATTATAGAAATAGAAATATATGTATTCTCCCTGTAACATAGTCCTAGTAAGGTTATATTAAATTAAATTTTCATCATTTTACTAGCTATTTCAAATATTAAATTAATTATAATTCATTGAATTAAATTAGCTCATAAATTAAGTTACTACTTTACCTTATAGATTTATCTAAATTTAAATAAATGTGTAGTGAAGAATATTGCTGGAGAACCTTTTAAGTGTAGAGTAAATATTTGTAATTTAAATTTATGTATTGTATTGATTAAGGCTGGTTGAGTGGAAGAGAAGGCCTTATGGCCTTAACTCTGCCAGCGAAAATAAAACATTATTATTATTATTATTATTATTATTGGTTTATTATTATTATTATTGGTTTATTATTATTATTATTACTATTATTATTATTATTATTATTATTATTATTATTATTGGTTTATTATTATTATTATTGGTTTTTATTATTATTATTATTATTATTATTATTATTATTATTATTATTATTATTATACCTGAAGTTGAATAACAGGCGATGTCCCCATCTGTTTATCTTCTTGGAAGAGGCAGTAGGCCTACTTCCATCGGCCCGCATCTATCGCTTCCTCGGCGTTCCTACATACACACGTCAAAACAGACAGTAACACACCACCGTTTTTCGGTAATCGTTCCTTGCGCGAGCCTACATCCTGAGGGTACGGAAAACTGTAACACATAGCTTCTTGATTATATGAAAAATAATACAGTCAAACTCTACCTCCAAATTCGAATTGTTATTACACGACAAAACACATGAAATTGACAGAATGTGACGGATTGACACTTGTAGAACTGCACTTCCGGTGTAAAGAATGGGTGCTCCCTTTCATAAAAATTGAGCTAATTAATTAACCAAATATCTTAGATGATGAAAGGTGAGTGGAACGGAGATAAATTCTCTCCGGCACAGGGATTTGAACCCGGGTCTTCAGCTCTATGTCTTTACGCTCTATCCACTAAGCCACACCGGATTCTCATCCCGATGTCGGACCGAATCTTCTCAATTTAAGTTCCACCTCTTGGGTTCCCTCTAGTGGCATACCCTCATGCACTGCGTCATAGATGTATGACAGTGGCACAATGTCCATACATGTGCAGAGGTGCACTCGTTAAGAGTGACTAGGTGGCCGGGATTCGACGGAATAAGCGCCGTCTTAAATCACTAAGGGTGCTATTCATAGACATTTCGCTAGCCCGCGCTACGAGCGTGCTAAACTAGCCCAGGCTATCGACTGGTTACTTGTATAGGATTCATATCATATCACATCGCTAACACTGGTTTATGAATACGAAAAACGTTAGTTCGCTTATCATCCACCGGAAGCCCGCGCTAAAAATGTCTATGAATACGGCCCTACGTGATTATTTTTCGCATATTATATATTATTAAGATGTACCTAAGTACATATATTTCCGTGAAGATATTTTGCTTCATCATATGATGACGCAGAATATCTGCACGGAAATATCATATGTACTTCGGTACATCTTAATAATATAAAATATATTAGAGACAAAACTTATATATTTAAAAAATTAGAAAGTTCAAGTTTTCAGATGACATAAAAATAAAAATAAATTACATTTTTGAAGGAAAATTAAAAATCAAGGTTATATGAGTATAGTATAGTATAGTATAGTATAGTATAGTAGTAGGTTTATTTTGCCTGGCAGAGTTAAGGCCAGGCAGAGTTAAGTATAGTCCGCGTCACCGTTTTTGGCGTGTGAAATAAGCAATGGGAACGTTAAGTGCGAGTGTTTTACATTTGCCGCAGTCTACCTGACAACTGTTTGGCAAATGGCTGATGTGACGTGTATAGAAAGCGGTACCATTCTCAGCTGCACTAGCAACATGCTCACAAACTGAGCACTATATATCTAGGACACACGCCAAAAACGGTGACGCGAACTGTACCTCAATCTATGATTACTAAATAGGTTAACAATTATAAGCATAGAAACGAAGTGCAAGTAAAGGTTCTGACGCTGAGATTCAAGTTCAGCGCTTAGTTGCTAACATTTCCCATTGTGTGGAAAGCAGTGTATGTACCGACAGAACAATTACTTATTTTAATGTAGTAATAGTAGTCTAATGCATTTAGTGCAACACGAATCACGCAATACATGATCTGTTACCACTGAATGGACCCCGTGACATGTTTTTCCATTAAGAGAAACAAGAAAGCTGATATTTCATATGTATATACATTGTAACGGTGTTTTAACTTTGTCGGCGTCGTCTTTATTAATCTAGAGCAGCGGTTCCCAAAGTGTGGGTCGCGACCCTTCGGGGGTCGTGTGAAGAGCAGAGGAGAGTCGCGACACGGTTTACAAAATAAAACAAAAAACCCTTATTAACAGCACATTTATTTTGTACTTAGAAATTGTTTAATCTTGAACATAAAAATAAAAGGAATGTTTCAGTAGCTGTGTAAAAATAGTACATTATGCAACGAGCCTATAATGAAAGTAATTAAGAAGCGAGCTTCTTAATTACCATTATAGGCGAGTTTCATACGACTTTTTATGCTCGACCATATTTCTAACTTGATATTATTAATTTTCTTTGTATCTGACCTTGACCAATGTCCCGTATGTTGTGAGATGTGCGCAGACGCGAAAGTATTGATTTTTTCCGAGGAACAGATGTCCACATTGACCTTGCTAGGCTATAAGAACCTACAGAGATAACATTGAAATTAAATTAGACATTGAAAAACGAGATGACAAATTGAATTTATTTGAATATTATTTACAATTAACGCTAATTATTATAGTAACAGAACATAACCACCTGCGACAGTATTGAATTTCCAGCCTCCGTGGCTTTTCGCTAATTCTCTTTCGATTGCACATCCGAGAATAATCGATACTTGCGGTTTTATAACGGTAGAAAGCTGACCTGTCATTGGCTGAACAGTTGTAACCTGAGTCGTCATTGGCTGAAAGACCTGACCTTTAATGAGTAGGTGTACTTTAATGACATGTATTAAAGGTCTGCTACCAGGTGTATAATTACTACATTTCGGCATGGTCGAGCATAAAAATATTTAATGCAGTAACTATGCCTGTTTTTGAGATGGTAGCTTCTCAAACTCTATATTCGACACACGCACGCACGCACACACACACACACATACATACACACACACACTACAGACACACTAATCTAATCTCAACAAACAGATCATTTCAGAACACACACACTATTTGACACAACTCTTCATTACACGAACGCACCCACACAACAGGCAGCGAAGTTGAGATAGCGCCGAGATCTAGTAGGCTCTGAGGATGGTGTCAAGTAGCACCGAAACAACTGTAAGCCGCACATGCTTACGTAATTAACACGAGTAAGATCGCCATTTAACCAATTATTTAAAAAATTTCTTATAATCTCGAGGTATTCTTACATTCTTTCGATCCAAAACTGGTCAAAACTCTGCGAAAAAAGTATAGTTTGACTATTCCATCAATAGGTACATATTTCAGTGAGTCTTAACTGTATTGCCGCAAAATCAAACTCAATATTTGTTGTAGCCTATCACAAATTTTCCACGAGTTCTTTAATACACTGTAATGAATAGAACTTATTTCTATCAAGCAGTGGCGGCTCCTGCATATTTCTTAAGAGGAGGAAAGAAATTAACAGCACTAAATGACACCTTCTTGAATGAAACATGCTACAAATTAGCCTACATGCATACATGTAAGACCAGATAGTGTTGGGGTTGGCCTTCCCTTCTGTATAGCAATAATCTGTTCTTGTAAACTGAGTTTCCTAAATTGTCCAAAATATATTATGATTTCACTTCCATTAATTGTTGAATAATTGCACAAATTAACAATTACAAGGAAATTCACAACCTCGTAGCATTTTTCGAGCACACTACAGCATCACACTTGTTGGAAGAGACTAGCTAATAATTCGTAACCGGAACCGTTTTACGGAAATGGAAATGGGAATGGGAAATAATCTGAGGAAAGCGAGAACACTGTACCCACCCACGTGGTCTGTGTTGCCACATGAACATTTTACAAGTTCAGTATCACATACTTTTGAAGAATGTCAGTTCTTGTAAAGTAATACTATCATTATTGTTCAAAGCTGCCGGTGGCCGATTAATTTTTTATGTTAAAAATGATGTAGTTTGGAGTACCTACTTTCAGTTTCAAATATATTTGTACAAAACTGACAACTTGGCTGTTGCCCTGTCTAGTAAACAATGAATAGAAGTGAATTTCAGGGGCCAACTACGTAGAACTACTTCCTCTTTGTTTTACATAAACCCGACTTTAAATTTCAAATATCCACGAAAGTTTCAAACCATGAATAGTAGCCTATATAAAGTGCAATAAATAATATTTTTGATTTATAATTAAAAAAAAAAAGTTTACATGGTGTCTTTCATAGCGTTGCGTTAAAACTGTTTTTGTTGTGTCTCCTCCTACATGTGTTATAGTCCAGTTGAATGCAACATCGTCAGATGGCAGCGGCAGCGAGCTTGCTGCACGACCAGTCGGTTTCTATTTCCCGCCCATGACTGATTCAGAGGATGATCTCCTCCCTTTCCGTTCATTTACTTGGTATAAAACTCTGCCTCTTTCTCTGGCCGTTAGTGCGCTGTTGTCTATATGTGTTAACTGCAGTAAAGGAGGAATGGAGTGCCTTTCCTCTACACAGACAATCTCGCATCTTTCTCACAGTTTTCTACAGCACATGAGCGCGTGTCGTTTAAAACTCGATCAACCGAGTTTTTCTTATAGCTGTGAACTTAAAAATTATCGAATCTTCCTCGAATTTCAAGGCACATATTTTATTTGGTACTTACTTTCAAAAGAAGAAAATGTGAGGAGGACGTTCCTCCCTTCCTTCCCCGAGGAACCGCCACTGCTATCAAGTGAAGTAGACCAGAAATCAAGCTTTCTTATAAATCACTCGAGGATAGCTATCTATAACTTTTATTATGTCAACATCTTGACCTTGCAAACTACTGCTCAAAGAGGTTTAAGTGTTCGAAAAATATATCAGCAAGTCACACGGACCTAAGAAACCAAAGAGAACTGGAAAATAGTTTTGCATATTATTATTATTATTATTATTATTATTATTATTATTATTATTATTATTATTATTATTATTATTATTCCGATTTCTCGTTTTGCATTTAACGGTACATTGGAAGTTGTGATAATTTTCGCTCGTTCAAATTAATTATAATTCGAAATTAGTCTATAACTTACTGTATTTCCAAATTAATTACAACAAATTCGGACTGTCTGTAAATAGCAATCAGTTCTGGTACGGTACATTAGAAGTTGGGTGGAATTCACTGATTTTGAATAAAATTGTCGTTTTTGAATATAAAAGGATTTTGTTTTTCCTGAATGGAATTAAATACCGGTACGGCATTGGGGGGCAGCGGGTGTCTTGCCCAAAAGTGGGTCGCAACTTGAAAAAGTTTGGGAATCACTGGTGTAGAGTACATGGATTCGGTTCTTGAAAGGAAGTTGAGATATTTATTCTTTCGTTTTTCATATCATAGTTAATGAAAACCAGAAACAATTTAGGCAATCCACGAACAAGCGTATTTCTTACATAAACATTATGTTCCCTTTCTTATAACAGGGGACACGATATCAAAGCTTTAAATCAATTATTTAAAGACGCAATATCATTTTCGCGATTAATTAGCATCATTAAATTTGACGATAGCAAAATTATACAGGATGAGCAGTAAATAATGTCATTAATTTCGGGGGGTTATTCTTTGAGATATTAAAAAAAGCATTTAATGCAATTCTGTTCGCTTTTACTTCCTTTCCGAGATAAAAATTGTTTTATATGAGGCATTCCATTGTGTGTTTTGGGAAAGCCATTGATTTAATTCCCAATATGCTCAGTTTTGCTGATGATATGGCGTTGTTAGCAGAAGAGGAGGTGATATTAAAGTATATGCTACTGGAGCTAAATGACAGCTAGACGAAGAACATGGTTATCACAAGAAAAATAAAGAAGGTAAATTTGCGAATTCTAAATGAGGCAGTAGAGCAAGTGGACAGCTTCAAATACTTGGGGTGTACTATAAGTACTAACATGAGCTGCTGCCAGGACGTAAAGAGGAGTATAGCAATGACAAAGGAAGCTTTTAATAGAAAAAGAAGCATCTTCTGCGGATCTCTGGAAAAAGAAATAAGGAAGAGACAAGTGAAGTGCTTTGTGTGGAGTATAGCATTGTACGGTGCAGAAATATGGACATTATGACCAAGTGAAGAGAAGCGAATAGAAGCATTTGAAATGTGGATATGGAGCAGGATGGAACGTGTGAAATGGACAGAGAGAATAAGAAACGAAGCTGTGTTGGAAAGAGTGGGTGAATAAAGAATGATGCTGAAACTGATCAGGAAGAGAAAAAGGAATTGGCTGGGTCAATGGTTGATAAGAAACTGCCTTCTGTAGGATGCACTGGAAGGAATGGTGAACGGGAAAAGAGTTCTGGGCAGAAGAAGATATCAGATGATAGACGACATTAAGATATAAAGAGTCCACTGCAAGAATGATGGATGTCATTTGGAATACATTTCTCAGGAGAAGCAATTGAAAGTTTGAAATGCCTAGTGCTCAAAGCTTAACTGTGATTTACGATCATTACTGGACAATGACTATCAGTGTTAATGCCATATAACTCTCTATGTACATTCTATATGTCTTAAGCTATGCATTGACAGTCTTGGTTCATTTTCGATAAGAAAGTGACATCCATCATTCTTGCAGTGGACTCTTCATATATGGATCATACGCGGAGACTAAGAGGAAGGCAGAAAATATAAAATACTGGAGAATGCTGGCTTTGCAGTGGAAGACCTGCCCTTGGGCAGAACACTATGAATCAATGAATACTCAGTATTTTAAGAGAGCAGTGTATTATGATAATAAATTACTAAAGGAATTTCAGTTTTTTCCTTTAAATGTGCAGAAATTTGATCCGAACGTAACTTTGAAAAATCCCTTTGCAGTCTATATTATGAGGGTTCATGTTTCCGCACCATAAAGTCAACTATATCTAAATGAAGAAGGACTTAAGTCCGCTCCATCGTTTATAATTATGTTTGAATTATGTAGTTTAATTGTTTTGCAGGATAAAAACAATTGTGTAAAATGTTACAGTTTATTTAACTTATAAAACCATTTTTTATGAAGTTCACCCGCGGGTTAGGACGACCCTTTGCACGTCGGCCATACTGAGGCCTATTGTGCACCCCGAAGTGTATGGGATGAATGAGGATGAGGTGTACCAGCCCACCGGCCGCATGTGATCCCTCATTCGCTCACCCAATGGGGGTCTCCTACCCTCCCCCGCTCTAAGCTCAAACCGCCAAGTGACCAAGCAGCACAGGATCCATTTCAACGGCCCTTCCAAGGTGTCGAAGCGCCCTTGGAAGTACTCTTAAGGAACGAATCCTGGCAGAGATATTGCGGAAGCCTGGGAACTCAGGAACGGTTGTAGAGAGGACGTCCCCTGCCGTAAGCGGATGAATACATGCGTCTTGACCTGCATATGGCTATTGAATGAGATGAGAAAGATGAATGATATGATATGAAAATCTAAATTATTTTTCTACACGGAAGAGGAAGGGAAAATTGACTGTAGCAATGAAAATTCCAACCTGGCAATTGCCTAAGTAAGTGTGGAAAACCACGGAAAAACCACAGTCAGGTTGATCGATCCGGGAATCGAACCACGGACCTCCCGAATGCGAATCCCACGAGATATGCACGAGCCAACTCGCTCAGTTGCAATTTGAGCAATCCGAAAATGTGTTGTTTCGAAATTATACCTGTATAATCACGTTGAAAATTTAGTAAGTTAAGAGTTGTGGAAATAAAAATATCATAGGGCCGTATTCATAGACATTTTTAGCGCGGGTTTCCGGTGGATGATCAGCGTTTTTCGTATTCATAAACCAGTGTTAGTGATAGGATATGATTCGAATTCTGTACAAGTAACCAATAGATAGTCGGGGCTAGCTTAGTACGCTCGTAGCGCGTGCTGCGAAATGTCTATGAATAGCACCCTTAATTTCTAAAATACCGGTAGGCCTATACGATTCTCAGAATATTAGTCTTTATGTTAAAAATGACTTATTGCGAGTTTATATTGTATCTGTATTCTGTGTATAAAATTAGAATTAATATGATATGTTCTGAATTTATGAGATATAGTTTAACGTTATATTAAAAAAACTGGGTATGATATAAGTGGGTGTACAGAGGTCAAGAGATAAAAAATCTTCCAATACAAATTAAATTATATATGTATATATTGATTCGATGCTGAAACTGATCAGAAAGAGGAGAAGGAATTATATTTCCGTTGGGTTTTACTTTGTTTATAGTTTGATTTTTCTATTACTTTATTTGTATTTCTGGCGGTGTGAAAGAGAAGGCCTAATGGCCTTAACTACACCAGAACAAATAAATAAATAAATAAATATATATATATATATAAATTTAAAACAGCAGTTTAACGTCAATCACACGATGAAATGTTTTCTTTTCGGTGCCAGATTTACAATTGTTTTAAACTGAGTTAACCCTGGCAGGCATTTGGCTAAGAAGTTAATTAATTAATTAAGTGACGTTAAGTAAAGATTCATCTTTATTGGCGAGGAAAACTAAGTAATGACAATTCGTTTTGGTTGTGTATCGTTAGGTTTCCGAGATTTCCGAAAATTTAATAACCAGTTTAATTAAAAATAGAAGCAGAAAGGAAAACCCGGACAACGCCGGGTGCTTTCAGCTAGTATCACTATAACAGTACTGTTGTTATTTATTGTCCGAAGACAGGTCTGCACCTCACAAGGATACCAATACAGCAGCACTTATGAGGCAACTAGGTCAGGAGATAATTAGGTAGAGTGGCCACTCCTTTCCTCCCCTCCATTGCATACGTCGTTGATTAGCTACATATTACACTAATCAGACTTCAGATGTATATAAATTGTTCTTCTTCTGACACATATCGTCAAGTGAGATGTACTGCCTGATAATAGATATACATATCAGATAGAACCTCAATCAGAGGATCACAACAGTACTATTATTATACTTATTCTGGTCCTTTATCCTATCATTTGATTTTATGAATTTCATCTTATACTTCCGATATGGAATTAAACTGTGCTACATCAGCAACATTCCAAGCATCTGGGGTATTACTTAGTAGCAAATACAAGCATTGAAAACCACCTAAAGCATAGACAAATTAAATGAACCTGTTTTCGAATTAAGATTCTTCACGGACCGGGAAGGAAATTAAAGGTTAGTCATTGACCTTTAAGGTCGAGGGCACAGTTTCGTGAAATTCTGCACGACCGCAGGCCAGTACCTCAAGATTACTAAGCCAAAGATGGATGGGAAAGCTGTGGATCGACATGCCGGGGCGAGAGGCTATAATTACCGTGCTCCACTTACCTACTGTAGGACATGAGAACCCATTCTGCAAGTTTTCTCCACTCCCTGTCGGTTCTCATCCTCGGAGATATTCACAGGCTCAGTAACACGAGCTGAGACTGGATTCCACTTCTGTAAATAAATTCAAGAGTTGATATTACTTATATGACCAGCCTCATGGTCTCGTGGTCTGAGCTTATGACTACATTTCCATGAGGTTTCTGGATTCGATTCCCGGTTCCTTAAAGGAAATAATTACTGTGATCGTCCATGGCCTGGAATTTAAGTTAAATTTAGATTTAAGGTAATACATCGACTCTATAAATGTCACATTTCTTCAAAATTTTGATAAATAATGTTTTCGCCTCATCTGGGAGTTCATTTTTTCTAGTTTTCAAAAATATAAAACTTATGCCCATTATTTCAATAATTTTATAATTATTAAAACATTTATAATATCAGCGCACTATAATTTCTATACCTTACGCCATCTTTAGTGTTTGTTTTCTTCTATTTCACATTTTCCGACATTTATTATCTTTCTGACGGACAAAAAGTAGACTTCCAATTGGGCAAAAGACTTCACTGAGGTTCTAAATTAAAGCTCAAACATGTGGATATATAAACTAAAATTAGACTATTATTTCAATCGATTATATCCTAAAAATATACAAATATACAGTATATATATTTTTTTTCTAAAGTGCTTATATAATGTTGCATATCTTTTGAATAGTGCAAGATATTTTAAAGGCATGTTGGGTCCGATAAGTATAATATAAGTATCAAATATGTGTAGGTTTATTACAGTCAAATTACTAATCAATAGTACACATGTTGAACCATTATATTACATGAAATGGTATATAAAAGTTTTTGACAAACGTTTTCGCCATAACCATGTCATCTTCAGGTCATATTAAAGGAGAACACAATAACACATGATGAACACTTAAAATATTCAGGTTAAAACAATCGTTAAAAAGTAAAAAAAAACTGGTGCGATAGGCAGTTTGAACAAATGCCATTAAAATATACATATAGCATGAAATTAATACCATGAAGAACATAGAATAGGCAATTAACAATGTATTTTACAACGCTTTATCAACATCTTAAGTTATTTGGCGTCTGAATGAGATGAGCGTGATAATGGCGGTGAAATGAGTCCGGGTCCAGCACCGAAAGTTACCCAGCCTTTTGCTCATACTGGGTTGAGGGAAAACCCCCGGAAAAACGTCAACCAGGTAACTTGTCCCGACTGGGAATCGAACCCGGGCCACCTGGTTTCGCGGCTAGACGCGCTAACCGTTACTTCACAGATGTGGACAATTTATAATAATAATAATAATAATAATAATAATAATAATAATAATAATAATAATAATAATAATAATAATAAGGGGAAAAGATCTTTGGGGAGGCCGAGATATAGATGGGAAGATAATATTAAAATGGATTTTGGGGAGGTGGGATATGAAGATAGAGACTGGATTAATCTTGCTCAGGATAGGGACCAATGGCGGGCTTATGTGAGGGCGGCAATGAACCTCCGGGTTCCGTAAAAGCCAGTAAGTAAGTAAGTATATATATCTGTGGCTGGGAGAAGAAAGGTCTTAAGCCAATTTTTTGTGAAAATGGGATTTTTATAATATAAAAAGGAATAAAGTATTAAAATAAATATTCGTAAGTCCTTTATTCTGTGTGTGCTAGATTCAAAAAGTACTTAGACATTTGGTAACGCTCTATAAATCCAGTCAGGAGTCTTATTTGATTTTAACCATTTTATCAGATTGTAGAGGACTGTTTCCGCTTTCAAAATATTTCAAATTCTCCTTTTCACAAAAAATTGACTTAAGACCTTTTTCCTCCCGGCCACAGATATTTATACATATATACAATATATACATATAGCATATATATTTCTATAGTAGATACTGTATTTAATACTAAAATAGAAGCTACTGTGAGTGAAATACGTTAATAAATGAGATCTTTCGTATAAAAATACATTAATGAGAAACAGACTGTGAAGAAATTTACTGCAAATATTTTGATATTTAGGAAAAATGTAACTGAAATAATGCCCAATTATTATTAAGTAATAGTGTTAATAAAAATTATGTAAGCGTAACCTGTAATATTCATCCCGTGAACTTTTTTGTGGTTTCAGTTGAAAGCTGTCAGCAGATCATCGTCGTAATGTGATAGTGTGCAGAGATGGAAACTGAATTCATGGACATCAGAAGATTGTGTTGTGTGTAGTGAGTATGATGAACATAACGTGAATGACGTGGACTCTTAAGAGACCAGTTCTGTGAAAGGGAAGAGTACAGGATCCAATCTAGCCACCATGGCGGTTGGACCGGGGCTTGTGGCGACGCTAGTCATGAACCTGTGCACCAACTACGAGGCCATCATGAACGGCACGACTCCTGACGGTGAGTGGGCACCAGTGTCCTTGCTATTATGCTATTCACAGGAGCGAATCACTTGAGAATTTTAAAAAAGGTATAAGTCCATCATTAAACATGGATCACTCTGAGGAACTGTTATGTTGCCTGTTGCTACCTTTTTGCCATAAATGCTTCTATTTAATAACAATAATATGATAATAATAATAATAAATAATAATAATATAATATAATAATATAATAAATATATTAATATAATAAATAATATTATTATAACAATAATAATAATAATAATAATAATAATAGATGAGAAGAT
The DNA here is from genome assembly GCA_025594305.2 of Periplaneta americana. Classification (NCBI taxonomy): domain Eukaryota; kingdom Metazoa; phylum Arthropoda; class Insecta; order Blattodea; family Blattidae; genus Periplaneta; species Periplaneta americana. Next base: position 184,684,343 of record JAJSOF020000001.1, on the reverse strand, counting down.
AATATTAAAATGGATTTGAGGCAGGTGGGATATGATGGTAGAGGCTGGATTAATCTTGCTCAGGATAGGACCAATGGCGGGAGTATGTGAGGGCGGCAATGAACCTCCGGGTTCCTTAAAAGCTAGTAAGTAAGTAATAATAATATTATAATATAATAATATAAGAATAATATAATAATATAACAATAATATAATAATATAACAACTCCGGATCAGTAGGTAAATGCCATAGCCGACTGAGCTACGCCGGTGGCTAAATTTGGTATTCGCAAGAAGCTAGTTCTATTAATTAAAATGTGTCTCGGTGAAACGTACAGCAGAGTCCGTGAAGCCCAGTTTCTGTCTGGCGCTTTTTCAATTTACTGCGGGTTAGGGTATATGTACACCCACAAAACGCAAAAAATGATGAAAAATTAGAATTTTCAAAATATAACTATTTTAATAGAGAATTTTCTCCTCTTTAATTTCATATAAGAATTTTCGATTTATGCCTTATGGTTTTTCAGATAAGTCCCATTTTCCAAAATGCTGCGTCATCAGCCACGGTCACTTACTTTTGGAGTGCATTACTTTTGGAGTGATCTTCGTAGCAGTCAATCTCCTCGTCCAGCATTGCTTGTAAAATAAACTTCTTTCTAGTCCCGAAATAGATGCGTAGATATCTGGGCATGATCATTAGATTGAAAAACTTTTTTACATAATGAAGTAATTTATAATCTTTTACTGTTAGTCATAAAACTGTAAATTTGTGTGTCAATGATGTTGTACGTCATTTTAATAAGAGTCCAAAAGTAGAAATTAAAATTCTGAGGAGGATGGGCATAGACCCTGGGACAAACATCATCGCAGGATTTGTTGCATCAATGGAAATATGAACAAAAATGCCAAAAAAAAAAATTCAACACCTGAAGTTAAAACAAGGCGGAGGTATTTGAGAGGCAGAAAGAAGCTGAAACTGGACCGACATGAAGCTGCTTAAGGGGTGACATATGATGATGGAGTCTTCTAGGCTCTGAAAATTTGTGGCTCATTTCCTGTAAATAGTAATTTTAGAATATTTGATTATTTCAAACATGATATCTCAGCCAAATATGGTGATACCAAGAAGATATTGGTGTCATTTTGAAGCTTGAAATGTCCCCCAGTGCCTGACAATGAGTAAAATAACATTAATATAATTAATAATTATCTATGGATTTTTTACATGATTTATGCAACATAAAATATTATTGTAAGTTACATATATGGTAATATTTAATTAATGTAAATGAAAATAAAAAAAATATCTCTATGTCAGGCACTAAAGAATAGTTTTAGCTATAAAACAGTGAAGAAACTGTGGCTCTATCTTAAAAACTGCATGAGCTATCATGTTTCAAGTTGCATGTCAAAATTATAAACAAAATAATTTTTGAAAACAATTTAGACATAATTTCAAGGGATCTGTTCACTTCATTCTCTTTCTGGTACCATTCTCAATTGTATAAAAATTTTACAGAGCAAAATTATACAAAACGAAATTTTTTGTATGTAAAGGTGTACATATACCTTAAAGCAAGGAGATGCACTATCACCTCTACTTTTTAACTTTGCTGTATGTCATTAGAATAGTCAAGGAAAACAGAGAGGATTTAGAATTGAACGGGTTATGAGAATGACGTAAATATGTTAGGAGAAAATCCACAAATGAATAGGAAAAACACGGGAATTTTATTGGAAGCAAGTAAAGATACAGGTTTGGAAGTAAAACCCGAAAAGACAAAGTATATGATTACAACTCGTGACCAGAACATAGTACGAAATGGAAATATAAAAATTGGAAATTTATCCTTTGAAAGGGTAGAAAAATTAAAATACCTTGGAGCAACAGTAACAAATATAAATGACACTTGGGAGGAAATTAAACGCAGAATAAATACGTGAAATGCGTGTTATTATTCGGTTCAGAAGCTTTTGTCATCCAGTCTTCTTTAAAAAAAACTGACAGTTGGAATTTAAAAGATAGTTATATTACAGGTTGTTCTGTATGGTTGTAAAACCAGGACTCTGATTTTGAGAGAGGAACAGAGGTTAAGCATGAACGAGAATAAGATACTTAGGAAAGTATTTGAGGCTAAGAAGGAGGAAGTTACAGAAGAATGGAGAAAGTTACGCAATGCACAACTGCACACATTGTATTCTTCGTCTAACAAAACTGTTGTTGTTGTTTAGTCAACTGTTCGAAGACAGATCTGAACCTCACAAGTGATACCAATAAGGCAGCACTTTTGAGACAGCTAGATCAGGAGGTAATAAATAGCGTGGCCAGTTCCTTTCACCATCCATTGTATACATCGCTGACTAGCTACATATTACTCTAATCAGACTTCAGATACATACAAATAAATTGTTCTTCCTCTGACACATATCGTCAAATGAAATGTACTGCCTGATAATAGATGTACATATCAGCCAGAACCTCAATCAGAGGCACTAACATAATTAGGAACATTAAATCCATACGTTTGAGATGTGCAGGGCGTATAGCACGCATGGGCGAGTCCAGAAATGCGTATAGAGTGTTAACTGGGAGACCTGAGAGAAAACAACCTTTGGGGAGACAAAGACGTAGATGGGAGGACAATATTAAAATGGATTTGAGAGCGGTGAGATATGATCCTAGGGACTGAATTAATCTTGCTCAGGATAGGGACTGGTGGCGGGCTTATGTGAGGGCGGAAATGGACCTCCGAGTTCTTAAAGTCATTTGTAAGTAAGTAAACTGAACACTGTGAGTTCTGAAAATGCAACTCGGGAATTTGAGTGTATTTGGAACCAAAACAAATGATTGACATTCTCTCCTCAAAAGAAGTTGCTGTTTTGTAGGTTTCTTTCTGAATTATAAAATATTAATATAAAAACTATTAATGACATTAATGAAAAGCAATGATATTTTATTATTTCCAAATCACAAACCAAATAATGTGTTACCATAAATTACTTAGCCTGATGATAAAAACAGAAAGAAATAATTAAATGAAAAAAAAATTCTGTTGAGCTGAATGTAAAATATGATTATAAAATAGGAATTTGATGGTTCTGGTTTTTTAAAATTTTAATTACTGACTACAATGAAGCAACAATGCCAGGCAGACATAACCTTTTATAACAAGCAACATAAGCGCTATATTTTAGTTGTTACAGTGCTGGACAGCTATAAAAACAAAGTAACTCCATTCTGTTTTATTTCAATATCGAATTATGTTTCTTAAAATTTTTAAATGTTAAATTCGTCTCTTAAACAAGGTACAAATGGATAAAGAGCATTTTAGAACCATCATCATATGAATGGGCAAAGGATGAGGCGGTTAATGGAAACACCATGAACGAGGTGGATTTTGGAACCGACATACTAGTAAATTAAAAATCGTTTGTAATAGAATTTTAGTTTTGTCCTTTAAATGTCCAGAAATGTGATCCGAACAAATATAACATTGTAAAATTCACTTGCAGAACAAAAAGTTACATTTGTTCGGATCAAATTTCTGAACATATAAAGAACGAAACTAATTTTTTTCAATAATTCATAATCATAATACACTGCTCTCTTAAATTGACTGATCATATCGGGAATGAAATCAATTTTTTTTTGCTGGTTATTTAACGACGCTGTATAAACTACGAGGTTATTTAGCGTCGATGAGATTGGTGATAGCGAGATGGTATTTGGTGAGATAAGGCCGAGGATTCGCCATAGATTACCTGACATTCACCTTACGGTTGGGGAAAACCTCGGAAAACCCCCAACCAGATAATCGGCCCAAGCTGGCATCGAAGCCGCGCCCGAACGCAACTTCAGACCGGCAGGCAAACGCCTTAACCGACTGAGCCACGCCGATGGCTGGGATGAAATCAATGGCTTTCCCAAAACACGCTGTGAAATATGTAAAATAATGTTAATCTCGAAAAGGAAGCAAACACGAGAAAAATTGCAGTAAACTTGTTTGTTCGAAATATCTCAAAGGCTAACTCCCCGAAATTAAGGACATTACTTACGGGTCACTCTATATACTAACTAAACGTGTAGGTATACCAACTAAAAACTAATTCATAGCCGTATTCATAGACATTTTTAGCGCGGGTATCCGGTGGATGATCAGCGTTTTTCGTATTCATAAACCAGTGTTAGCGATAGGATATGATTTGAATTCTGTACAAGTAACCAGTCGATAGCCGGGGCTAGCTTAGTACGCTCGTAGCGCGTGCTGCGAAATGTCTATGAATAACACCCTTACTTCTTCTCGTGAGGTTTGCCTCGCTAATAAGAGATTTCGCCTCGTGATTCGATAATAAGAGTAGCAGTTGTGTTACTTTGGTTGCCGTACTGTACGGGGTTAAGATCTGCTTGAGTGAAGGAGAATGTCATCTATCGGCAATGCAATAATTTTGTAGAAAAACTTGTGCCTTACAGTTTATCGATATTAATCCTATATACAAATTTAGTAAATGGTTTTTTATGTTTCTACAATAAATATTTCTTAGGTCGTGGCCACGCTCCGCTTACTGCTGTCATTCATTTCTTAAAATTAAATCTTTCTTTGTCAACACGCTACATTCATATACTAAGTAGGATCCTGATTTTTGTCCATATCGATAGAGAATCTAATAAAGAATCATTTATATCTCTGACGTAGTTCAATAGCATGGATGGTTTTCGTGTAAATTTAATTTAAAAACTACTAATTTCAAGCCATTGAACGATGCGAGCAGATTGCAACATCGTAGCTAGGGAGGGACGTTCACGTACAGAAACAGGCCTGAGTTCGTTGACCTCTTACATCTGTATTATGTAAATAAAAAGGACTTTGTTAGCGGCGTTGTTGCCAGACTGCTGAAACTTCCAACTTAATTTTCTATAGTCGCGACGCTGTTATTCCCGGCGTGACTCCTCCTCTTGGCTTACGTCTTAGGAAGTGAAGGTTCTATAAAGTCTAAGTATGCAGTATCTTTTTTATTGGGTTATTTAACGAAGCTGTATGAACATCTAGGTTATTTAGTGTCTGAATGATATGAAGGTTAATGCCGGTGAAATGAGTCCGGGGTCCATCACCGAAAGTTACCCAGCATTTGCTCGTATTTAGTTGAGCGAAAACTCCGAAAAAACCTCAAACAGGTAACTTGCCCCGACCGGGATTCGAACCCGGGCCACCTGGTTTTGCGGCCAGAAGCGCTGACCGTTACTCCACAGGTGTGGACAGGTAGGTAGTATCGTTCGCCATTTTTGTTCCTTCGTTGCCGAGCTACCAGACGAGGAATCTATTTGCCGCACCGTTAAACAATATCATGTCGTAGCTCCTATGATAATAAATCAAATACACTGTAATTCAGCAAATAATTGAGCGACAAATAACGTCCTCGTGTGCTTTCTGCAATCGCCAACGAAAGAGCCAAAATGGCGGGCGACTATATTAAGTATTTATCGAGCCTTAGGAAATGCATAACGTCATCAGGAGCGAATCACAAGACGTACACGTTTAAATGTAGCCGACCTGCAACGTGATTGGCTGCCGGAAATAAGAGCGACGGGACTATAATTAATCGTGCATTTATCACGAAACGTAATATAGCTTTTCCATTCCTTGAAGTGAATTCAATCGTCCCTTTCAATCTGCAGAATTATTTCACTTCCATTCTGTACATGTGAGGAATCCATACCCGAAGTTTTTCCCACTTTTTTCTTTACAACCTGTATATGAAATCAATTTAATGAAAAAGTTGGACATTATATTTGAAGACATTCAACATTCCTAAACACAAATTAATGTTTTTCTTCTCTTTCTGCAGGTGAACACATACCATGCAATATACGGATTCCTAAGCTGCTAGCAGACAAACACATCACCATTGCTGCTCTAGATGTAAGTACAGTATATGAGTAGTTCATTGACTTTTATCCTATAGTGTAATTTCATAAAACTTGGTGAAACAATCGCCACCACCAATGACATCACTACTACAGGGATGAAGTTACAGGAGACATTTTATTCTTCACCTAACATAATTAGGAACATTAAATCCAGACGTTTGAGATGGACAGGGCATGTAGCACGTATGGCCGAATCCAGAAATGCATACAGAGTGTTAGTTGGAAGATCTGAGGAGAAAAACCTTATTTAAGTCTCTTATGACCCCACTAGTATGAAAATGAATTTTTTTCTCGCGCATTATTTACCATAATTTAAGTCGCTCTATCTTACCCATCAAATGCCTTATAGAAGCTAATAAATCCTAGAAAAGCATTCACATTAAATTCTCTGTGGTTTTCTGCAAACACTATACCTAATTCAAATCTCAATTGCATTTTTGTCTTTGCTTTCCGCAGGATTACCCTCTCAGTTACATGGAAGGCAGTGTTGGGAAAGGCATTGTCTTTGACTTTGTGGATATCCTCAAAGAAAAATATGGCTTCAACTACACAGTGAAAATGGCAACGGAAAACATCATCGGCGATGAGAACACCGGGATAATCAGCATGGTTTATAAAGGGGTAAGTACACGATCTGTTCTTACTACATTCGCTTCTTTGCTCGATTTAACAGAGTTCTGAAGTCGGTTCTGTAAATCCGTATAAGAAAGATATTTTCAGAACGGGACTACATTTCTAAAAGTTACAATTCAAGTTCTTTAAGTAAGAGCCGTCTACGAGATTAAGAGTATTTAAAGATCTCGGATTTTATCTCTGCCGGTGAATGGCAGTGGGGATTCGAGCGCCTGTCATGGTTGAGGTGGGCGTTGGGTACTAATACAGCAAAACAAAAGACATCTGGTCGCTTTTTTTTTTTAACAGTTTATTGATCGATCAGCGCATTTAGCGCTATACAGATCATTTCTAAAAATTATAAATACAATATATGACACTGAATTGAGGGCAGCCTAGATTGGGCTCCTCAATGAACAAAAATAATTGTTAATAAATAATTATTTACATAGGTTGGTGTGATGATAAATTTTGATTATAATATGAGGTCCATTGGAAGTCGGCTCTTGATTCTGGTGGGAAATGTGGACTTCTCTCCGAGAGAGTAATGGACGGCGCCTGGAACATTTTCTAGGTTGTTATAGAACTTTTTAGCTTGTGAATGAATAAACTCTTTGATTGTGTCAATACCAGTTTCTCTGTGTAGTTGGCTGTTACGGACAAACCAAGGAGAATTGAGTGAAATTCGTAGGACTTTATTTTGAAATGACTGCATGTGTTTAATTTCACTTATTGCAGCTCCTCCCAGACAGGACAGGCATAAAGCAGTAGAGGTCGTAATAGAGATGTGTAAAGTAGCATGCAATTTTGTAGCTTTAGAGATGAAATCTGGTCGCTTTGCTCCCAACAGAACTGTTCTCCCTCTTAGTAATTTGTGTGTCGGAAGTCGGTTCGGGTTTACAATATTGCCAGTATTAATAATAATAATAATAATAATAATAATAATAATAATAATAATAATAATAAATAAATAATAATAATAATTGTAATTGTAAATTTAATACTAATTGTAATTTTATTCTTATATATTGTAGTTGGAATCTCCTGGTAGAGGGCAGAGAAGGCCTGACGGCCTTATCTCTACCAGGTTAAATAAATAAATAAATACTACTACTACTACTACTACTACTACTATAATAATAATAATAATAATAATAATAATAATAATAATAATAATAATAATAATAATAATAATGTTGTAATTGTAAATTTAATACTAATTGTAATTTTATTCTTCATATTATTATTATTATTATTATTATTATTATTATTATTATTATTATTATTATTATTATCATTATTTATTGTAATTCTATACTATATACTAATCAGATCTAAACTCGAATATGCATCTGTCGCCTAGACTTCTATTCATCTACTGATTCGGCTAAATTGGAAATCATCCAAAGAAAATTTATGTCCCTATATGCTTTTAGGTTTTTACCAAATTCATCTGTTTTCAATTACGAGCGTACTTGTAAATATTTTAACTTTTCTAGCCTTTATGCTAGACGTCTTGAACTTACTACTTATTCTTTTGTAAGGCCTTAAATGGTGATATTGATTGTGAATCCTTCATAAGCAATATCTATCTTCGGGCCCCTTCGAATAATTTAAGATTTAAAAAAAAATGTTATACCTATAAGCCTAAATCTCTCTCTCCAGTTGTCAGATGCATGAAAACTGTCAATTTACATTGTATTAATTCAGATCCGTTTAATGTATAGTTTGTTGTTTGGCTATTCTTATATTAAGCATATTTATTTTAACTTCATTCGTTTGAGTTGTTTTTGAGCTTTTCTGTATCATGTATTTTGTAGTTATCTATTCATTTTGTTATTATTGTTTATTGGTATTTGTCTCTAATTTTCATAATTATTTGTATGCAATATTTTTTTGTTATGCCTTGTACACTGTAAATCTTGTGCTGAACTGTTATTGGTCCCAGGATGTTGTACAGCACAATAAATATTAGTAAATAAATAAGTAAATTATTATTATTATCATCATTACCATTATTATTATCATTATCATTATCGTTATCATTATCATTATCATTATCATTATCATTATCATTATCATTATCATTATCATTATCATTATCATTATCATTATCATTATCATTATTATTATTATTATTATTATTATTATTATTATTGAAGTCTAACTTGTAGTAGTTAGTGATTTAGTTCCGTAATTACTAATAGCTCAAATACAACAAAATAAAAAGTTTAGAATTCATGATATAATAGAGCTTTGTGAAGAAAAATGCGGAGACGGAGTGATAGACAATGAAGCAGAGAGAATGATAATCAATCTCGTATTCAAAACCAGAGACACTGGTGATTCTGAAGATCAAGACAGTGATGGTGAGGATGGAGTTGAACATTTGCAATAACTCTGAAAGGAGACGTACAGGTATGCTTTACTGCAAATTTATTTATTTAGGCCTACAATGAGTAATTTTCATATTGCGAAAACAATAATAATGCTTCGTAACATTGAGCTCTTTTACAATTAATGTTAAAATAATCGTAAAATTAATTTTTTTAATTACACATGGTAAATTTCCTTCAATTGTTACTCCGTTTGTGTACTCAGAAAATGTCAGTGTTCTATCTAGCCTGCAAAACATCAGGGGCAATCGGTTGAAATTCGAACATTCGGTTTGATGTTCTACCTTCTGACCGGTCAAATGAAAACCGGTTGTAAGCCCAGTATGGGTCTCTAGACTTAAAAAAGGCTGTTTTATGCCCAAATTATCCCTAATCTCCTACGCAGTTTCCACATATTGTCGGACCATCGGATCTGTGCCCCTTCAGCGCTGTCGTCGTTCTTGGAAAAGTTAACGCCTGTACTCACTCCATTCCACCCGCTTTCCTCCCACCACGTCAAACAGCAGGCCACGAACCTTGCCGAATAGGGATGTTGCCAAACTTCCGTCAAACGGTGTCATAAATAACTGGTCCTCCATGCTACAATATTATTTCTTTCAATCAAAATACATCGTGTATTTCTATATTTTTAAAACCTAAATCCCATGTCTCGAATCACTTTCCGTAGCGTTTCTCTCCAACCTTGGAAAATATTGCTTCTCTCGCAACCTTTAATAATTTCTTCAATGTCGGAACTTCTTTCTGCACGATATAAAATTCTTGTATCTTTCTTCTTAAAATACATCGGTTCATATCTACAAGAATTAAAGTCTCTCTGTGTCTGTTCTTCCCTGGTGATTCTAGCTTTTCATCTCTGCACAGACTCCCTTTCTTCTGATATTCTTTATTAGGCCTTCTAACCTGCCTTTATAAATTACATAAAAATGTTGTATTATATCAGTATTAGTTAAGTAAGTAATTTTAATACGTAATCAATTGAAATAACATAAGCCTCACCTGTGATCGCAGCTGCTCCTTTCGTTGCCTGATTTTTGGGAAACAGATATTGACCTGCAAATCAAGATTTCAGGTATAACTTCCTGTAAAGTTGATTTGAATAATTTCGAGGGAAAAATTGTTCCGGAGCCGGGTATCGAACCCGGGACCTTTGGTTTAACGTACCAATACACGTCACTGTTCGTTAACAGAAAACCACAATTTTTCACCGGAGTTAGTATGCACAGAAGTTGGTTGCTTGACGGTTGTCAGCCCACTTTGAGGTCTGTGGATATAGGGAAAGATTGGATCGGTGTCGGTTAACGTAGCTCAGTGGTAGAGCGTTGGTACGTTAAACCAAAGGTCCCAGGTTATACCCGGCTCCCGGAAAAATTTTTTCGAAATTATTCAAATCAACTTTCCGGAGGAAGTTATACCGAAATCTTGATTTAACGTACCAATACACGTCACTGTTCGTTAACAGAAAACCACAATTTAAGTCACACGGAGTTATTGTGCACTCGAAGTTGGTTGCTTGACGGTTGTCCGCCCACTTTGAGGTCTGTGGATATAGAGGGAAAAATTGGATCGGTGTCGGTTAGAGTTCCCGAGTAGCTCAGTGGTAGAGCGTTGGTACGTTAAACCAAAGGTCCCGGGTTCGATACCCGGCTCCGGAACAATTTTTCCCTCGAAATTATTCAGATATTGACCTGTTTGTTTCTCTTCATCGAAAAATGCTATTACTTACTTAATAATATTTTTGCACCACTTCGTGCTACAGTATTCATGTTGAGTTGACAACACTGTACTGCAAGTGCAAATAAACTGTCTCACATGAAGGCTCAAAACTGTGAATAGTGGGGGAGAGAAAGAGAGAGAGAGGTAGAAAAGAGAGAGATAGGAATGCAGGGAGAGAAATGAATTACCGAGGCTGAGAAGGAATTAGGGTTCAGTTCGCATATCTTACGGGGGCACAGATCCGATGGTCCCATAATAGCGTCATACCTGCTTCGTAACTGTTTCGTGATCGTCGATCAGCTGAATAGAAATTATTCATGTGATTCTCTTCATATTACGAGGGTTCGGTGTCATAAGGCTCTGCAGAGCCGCGGTGGCGATGGGATGGGACGCGCCAGTATTTCATTATTTACCGCTTGTTGACTTGGTGACAAAACGACTCCTGCCACGCATATTAGCGTGATCTGTCTGTCCAGTCCTCGACACGTGCATGAATAAATGTACAATCAAGGTGAAAAGCAAGGCCTGGTCGGTATCGACTGTTGCCCGTCATATTCAAACAGCGCTGCACAGAACTGGACATCAGGTTAATGTTAATGTCTGCATCCATACATTCTTCATGTGTTAGAGTTTCAAGGTCAACGTTTCGTCTTCAAAGGACGATTGTCGAAGGGACCCAAATTTCACAACTTGCCCAAGTAGATTTAGCTGTTAGTAACGACCTCGACGAGTAAGATTACCTTCCCACTCCATATTTTATTCAGATGAAGACGAAAATATAGTCATCGTAATGTTGGAATTTTTATTTTCCAGCCTCTCACTTTGAGAAAGAAACAGAGGTTAAGAGTGTTCGAGAATAATAATAATAATAATAATAATAATAATAATAAAATAATAATAATAATTTATTTAATCTGGCAGAGCTAAGGCCAGCAGATCTTCTCTTCCGCCCAGCCAGAATTCAATTCTAATTGAATACAATTGGTTACATAGTTATTACATTAATATCTAGGCCATAAAACAACATGAAAGTAAATAATGAAAGTTGGATAAGTAATTAAATACTTAAAAGGTCAAAATACAACAGTGTTCATAAGTGAAGATTAAGAATAATGGAGATAATTATTACAGTTGTCTGAACACTATTTATTGATAAAATAAAAAATAAAATAAATAAAATTGGTTAGAAACTATACATGTTTCGGGGCTATGCTCCCCCATCTTCAGTGCTGAGCATAGTCAGTCCTCTTTAAGATACGACACGCGGTAGAACATCTACACCGTAGTCATGGTACAACCACTGAAGATGGGGAGCATAGCCCCCGAAACATGTATGGTTTCTAACCCATTTTATTTATTTTATTTTTTATTGTGTCAATAAATAGTGTTCAGACAACTGTAATAATTATCTCCATTATTTTTAATCTTGGATAAGTAATGTTAATATGACAATAATAAGCACTGGTAAGAAATAGTGATAATAATAATAACAATAATAGTAATATAATAATAATAATAATAATGAGATAATTTAAATATTTATTCTGTGATATATATATAGATAATATATACATACATACATATATAACCATTAAACATTGAAACCTGAAACAGCTATTATTGTTAACAAGAATTGTTACAAAAATATTTCGTTAGTCTATTCTTAAATTGGTTTGATGTCTGACAGTCCCTGACATTACTCGGTAGGAAATTCCAAAGCCGAGGAACAGCCACAGTGAAAGAAGATGAATATGAGAATAATTTCAAGGGAAAAATTGTTAACGGGTATCGATCCCGAGACCTCTGGTTGAACGTAAAATACCCGGGAACTCCATCCGACACCGTCTCAACTTTTCCCTTTATATCCACACAACTCGTGGGCTGACGAAACGCCAGAGACCCACATCGAGTGCACACAATCTCTGTGTGACTTGGATTTATGGTTTTCTGTTAATACACAGTGAAGTATATTGCAAATCTGTCTTTCAGTAAGGCCCTGTAAAGCAGATTTGAATCGAAAAATTGTTCCGGGGGTATCGATCCCAGGACCTCTGGTTGAACGTACCAGCGCTCTGCCAAAGCTCGAGGATCGATACCCGGCCCCGGAACAAGCCCTTGAAATTATTCAAATCTGCTTTACAGGGAGCCTTACCTGAAAGACTAGATTTGCAGAATATGAGGATGTTCGGTGGCAGGGAATGGATAATATTGAGCAGTGTTGTGATCGTGTGTCTAGGTTATGATGGGTGGATAAATTTTGAAAACGAGACGAAAGATAGACAGGAGTGGAGAAATGCAATATGTGAAAGAGGATGGAAAGACAGTGGATTTTCCTACGATCTTCTAGACGGAGCCAGGACAACATTTCGAGGGATGGTGTTACGTGATCAGCCCGGCGAATATTGCAGACGAAACGGACGCACATATTATGAACACGTTGTAGTCTCTGCGCCGAAGTAACGCTCAGATCAGTAAACAGAATATCACAGTAATCGAAGTGGGGCATCACGAGTGTTTGCACTAACATTTTTTTCATGGAAAAGGGTAGAAAATTCCTCAATCGCCTAAGGTGCTTAGGAAAATATTTGGAGGGGATGAAGTTACAGGGGAATGGAGAAAGTTACACAACGCCGAACTGCACGCATTGTATTCTTCACCTGACATAATTATGAACATTAAATCAAGATATTTGAGATGGGCAAGGCATTTAGTCCGTATGGGTGAATCCAGAAATGCATATAGAGTGTTAGTCGGAAGACCTGAAGGAAAAAGACCTTTGAAAAGGCCGAGACGTAGGTGGGAGGATAATACTCTTATTGAAATGGATTTGAGGGAGGTGGGATATGGTGGTAGGGACTGGATTAATCTTGCTCAGGATAGGGACTAATGGCGGGCTTATGTGAGGGTGGCAATGAACTTCCGGATTCTCTAAAAGTCATTTGTAATTATTATTATTATTATTATTATTATTATTATTATTATTATTAGTAGTAGTAGTAGTACTAGTAGTACTAGTAGTAGTAGTAGTAGTAGTAGTAGTAGTAGTAGTAGTAGTACCTCTATGCCTCTTGCCATGTGCTAGATCGCATCCGATGTAGGCCTATTTGAAAATGTGTTAACCTATTAGTTCTATTCTAGCCTTGTCTAGATATACAAGGTGGAAGTGACTTCTGGATTTAATGTTCCTAATTATGTCAGGTGAAGAATACAATGTGTCCAGTTCTGCGTTGTGTAACTTTCTCCATTCTTCTGTAACTTCATCCCTCTCAGCCCCAAATATTTTCCTAAGCACCTCATTCTCAATCACCCTTAACTTCTGTTGCTCTATCAAAGTGAGAGTCCAAGTTTCACAACCATACAAAACAACCGGTAATATAACTGTTTTATAAATTCTAACTTTCAGATTTTTTGGCAGCAGACTGGATAATAAAGGCTTCTCAACCGGATAATAACAGACATTTCCCGTATTTATTCTGCGTTAATTTCCTCCCGAATATCATTTATATCTGTTACTGTTGCTCCAAGATATTCTAATTTTTCCACCTCTTCAAAGGATGAATTTTTATATTTCCATTTCCTACAATATTCTGGTCACGAGACATAATCATATACTTACTTACTGGCTTTTAAGGAACCCGGAGGTTCATTGCCGCCCCCACATAAGCCCGCCATTGGTCCCTATCCTGAGCAAGATTAATCCATTCTCTATCATCATATCCCACCTCCCTCAAATCCATTTTAACATTATCTTCCCATCTACGTCTCGGCCTCCTTAAAGGTCTTTTTCCCTCCGGCCTCCCAACTAACACTCTATATGCATTTCTGGATTCGCCCATACGTGCTACATGCCCTGCCCATCTCAAACGTCTGGATTTAATGTTCCTAATTATGTCAGGTGAAGAATACAATGCGTGCAGTTCTGTGTTGTGTAACTTTTCCCATTCTCCTGTAACTCCATCCCTCTTAGCCCCAAATATTTTCCTAAGCACCTTATTCTCAAACAGCCTTAATCTCTGTTCCTCTCTCAAAGTGACTGTCCAAGTTTCACAACCATACAGAACGACCGGTAATATAACTGTTTTATAAATTCTAACTTTCAGATTTTTCGACAGCAGACTGGATGATAAAAGCTTCTCAACCGGATAATAACAGGCATTTCCCATATTTATTCTGCGTTTAGTTTCCTCCCGAATGTCATTTATATCTGTTACTGTTGCTCCAAGATATTCGAATTTTTCCACCTCTTCAAAGGATGAATTTTTATATTTCCATTTCGTACAATATTCTGGTCACGAGACATAATCATATACTTTGTCTTTTCGGGATTTACTTCCAAACCTATCTCTTTACTAGCTTCAAGTAAAATTCCCGTTTTTTCTAATAGCTTGTAAATTTTCTCGTCACATATTCACGTCATCCGCATAGAAAAGCAGCTGATGTAACCAGTTCAATTCTAAACCCTCTCTGTTATCATGGATACAAAGTGTACAGAATACAATAAATTAAATGAAACTGAAAACATTGCTGTAAATCATGAAAGAGATGGATATTTACAAGGCTTTATCCCTCATTGTAATAGGAAGAGGAATAGAAAGTGTGATTGGTTCTTTTTGTCGTTAACTGACTCATGCAATTGACTGTCGAATGAAAGATTTCTCTCGTGCAATATTAACAGCGTGCTACGTATGTTCCATTTGATCTGTAATGCAAGGAAGACGGGTTGATGTTTTCATTTCTCATTCACCGAATAAAGAATTGACAAGTGTCATGCCGCCCGAACGGTGAGAAAAATAGCATGAAAACCCATATGTTTATTCCGACTGGAAAATATAAAACGGAGTTGAAGCGATACATACAGTCTTTGAAAGTCTGAATTGGAAGTTCCTGCATTGATTTTTTTTTCATGAAGGCATATTTTATCCACGCCCGATCATACGGGCTTCGTGTACTAGACATCACGCGAGAAGTGTCATGTGTTGTACGCGTTCGTGGAGTCCCATACATTTTATTTGTAAAGTTGAAACACAAGCTACTTACAGATTTCATTGTCATTCGTGGGTCATCCATCATTTGGAACCATAAAGGACGAACTTCATGACACTAATGCTTTCCAAGTAATCGAAAAGTATTCAGAGAGTCATGGCTAAGTGTTCAACCGAAGCTATCTACTGCAATGTCTAACCGTCTGTCTCCTTACATTTATATATTAGTTTTATACACAAATTCGTGAACTTTCGTAATTAAAGGAAATTGTCTGTAGATTTTTGGGTTGAAGGTGGCAAGGTTGCCAGATAAATGAAACACAACCGTCGTACCAACTTATGAAAAATGTCGTACTTCAGCATAAAATTGTTGTACATTTCTCACCTTACTATTTTTATAGATAGAGTGTACGGGCTATTCCATATGAAATCGATCAGTAAAAAACCTCGCATTTTTTTATACTCTAATTTTTTCCCTACTTATACAAGGTGCTGAGGGAAGTGCATTTTCAAAAATATACTATCGAAAGTCAAACGGTTTTCGTATTGTTGAGCGACAAAGTTAGCGTATTTTATAAAAACAAGCCTTTTTCAGCGCTCAGAACTCTGGAACCATTTAATGCAGAACAATGAACGAGAGCTTATTTTGAAGCTGACATTTGGTAGGTTATGTTAAGAAGTCATCCTTATTTTTTATTGTACACAGAGAGACAGATAATCTGGTTTTACTTCTTTTAGGCTTTTTGGCCATTTGTAAAAATGTAAAAAAATATTGAGAAAAAACTTTGCATTATTAAGAGGGATTCGGCATTGTCTGCTTAGTGGCTCGGCAATAAGTTTCGAGGGTATTAAATAAATTATTTTCACACGCCTAGACTTGAACGGCGCAGTACCGCACGGACTGGCCGAGAGCTGAAGATAAGCGAGCATTGGGCGTAATTTTACTCCTGTGTTTATGAAAATTTGTGATAAAGCTAGCCCAGCCATGACTGCTAGACGCGTTTGTCTCCTGGCTTTGCTTGTCTCGACTACCTCCCGTATCACAGTCAGCTGGTTAGTTCACGCGCGTACTATTTATTTCCTTTATTTCATATTTTCCTTTCTTATCAACGTACCACCAGTAAAAAATATGTGTTTATTTGTACTTTCAATGCGGAATCTAACCATATATTTAAAAAAATTTTTTTCGTGGCCAAAGGCGTCTTAATGAAGAAAAATCTAAATTTCTCCATTTCCATAAAAAGTAAGAAAAACTGTTTACATGTCAATATAAACTTTAACTTCTCAATATCAAAATAAACCATGATTTTGATCATTGGGTAAAAGGGTTTCGGAGCCACAACAGTTTAAAGTTGCTAATTTTATGAAAATACGATAAATTTAAACATTATTAATTTAAACACTATTAAGTTCTGATGCCTCAAACTTTGCACAAAGCATTATATCACAGTTGTCTACGGACAGAAAAAGTTTCATTGTATTTAAAAATTGCAAGGTCAATTTTCTCTATATTTCGGTCGATTTGAGATGGAATAGCCCGTACAAACATTTCACAATACACTAAAAAAAAGTGATTCATAGGCCTATTTTTAATTATACCAGCAAAGTTTTGTTGAAATGAAGAATATCAATAATTATTTTTCACATTCACAATGACATTTAACATTCAAACAAATCACCATTTCTTCATCAACATTGTCAACTCCGTAAAGCATGCACGATGACGCTTGATAAGAAACAACATCATTATACTGAAAGTCATCAGAAATTTGTCTTTGGCCAGCGCGACGGAGATATTTAGGCTAATATTAATCAATGCTTCATCTGATAATTACATCAAATTAATCCATCTGCAGTCCACTCAAATCCGACACCGCTATAACATCGGCGCGTTTAGACTTCTTAATGCTACTGCGGTTCTATTTCATTGATAAAATACTTCCATTGCAGAATATATAAGGAAGATAGCAGATCTCTGAACTCGTATTACTTTGACATAACCGTGCAGTACAATGAAACCTAGAGCTGAAATGACCAATAATTATGACTTGTACGGCAAGCGTTGCCACCGTACCGATTTTCAAAACATCTTTTCTACCTTTAAAGCATGCTTTTTTCATATTAGTCAACGACATACTGAATGAAGAAAACTTGTCTAAAAAGGGACTAATTAACCTTTGTTTTTATTTTGATTATAGATCAATATAAGTTCCAAAATAATTTTGTTCCTTCATTAAAATAGCCGTAGAAAATAGCGTACGACGTAGAGTTCGTACAATTAGTCAAAATAGTCGTATGCGTACGACTATAGTCGTACGTATGGCAACCCTGGAAGGTGGTAAAGATGAAAATCTGATGTAGAAGGATCAGGAAAATAGGGTGGATATACAAAAGCCTCCCAATCGAGCTCTTGGATATAGGCTACGCTTTTGTAATATTAGCGATATGTTGATTATTGGGTAGAAGGTGGTAAAAATGAAAATCTGATGCAGTAGGATCAGGAAAATAGGGTGGATATAAAAAAAAACCTTCCAATCGAGCTCTTGGATATAACGCTTTTATAATATTAGCGATATGCTGATTATTGGGTAGAAGGTGGTAATGATGAAAATCTGATGCAGTAGGATCAGGAAAATACGGTGGATATAAAAAAACCTCCCAATCGAGCTCTTGGATATATGCTTTTGTAATATTAGCGATATGCTGATTATTGGGTAGAAGGTGGCTTTTATAATATTAGCGATATGCTGATTATTGGGTAGAAGGTGCAGTAAAGATGAAAATCTGATGCAGTAGGATCAGGAAAATAGGGTGGATATACAAAAACCTCCCAATCGAGCTCTTGGATATACGCTTTTGTAATATTAGCGATATGCTGATTATTGGGTAGAAGGTGGTAAAGATGAAAATCTGATGCAGTATGATCAGGAAAATAGGGTGGATATAAAAAAAAACCTCCCAATCGAGCTCTTGGAATCGAGCTCTTGGATATACGCTTTTGTAATATTAGCAATATCTGATTATTGGGTAGAAGGTGGTAAAGATGAAAATCTGATGCAGTATGATCAGGAAAATAGGGTGGATATAAAAAAACCTCCCAATCGAGCTCTTGGATATACGCTTTTATAATATTAGCGATATGCTGATTATTGGGTAGAAGGTGCTAAAGGTGAAAATCTGATGCAGTAGGATCAGGAAAATAGGGTGGATATACAAAAACCTCCCAATCGAGCTCTTGGATACACGCTTTTGTAATATTAGCGATATGCTGATTATTGGGTAGAAGGTGGTAAAGGTGAAAATCTGATGCAGTATGATCAGGAAAATAGGGTGGATATACAAAAACCTCCCAATCGAGCTCTTAAATATACGCTTTTGTAATATTAGCGATATGCTGATTATTGGGTAGAAGGTGGTAAAGATGAAAATATGATGCAGTAGGATCAGGAAAATAGGGTGGATATACAAAAACCTCCCAATCGAGCTCTTGGATATACGCTTTTATAATATTAGCGATATGCTGATTATTGGGTAGAAGGTGGTAAAGATGAAAGTCTGATGCAGTATGATCAGGAAAATAGGGTGGATATAAAAAAACCTCCCAATCGAGCTCTTGGATATACGCTTTTATAATATTAGCGATATGCTGATTATTGGGTAGAAGGTGGTAAAGATGAAAATCTGATGCAGTATGATCAGGAAAATAGGGTGGATATAAAAAAAACCTCCCAATCGAGCTCTTGGATATACGCTCTTATAATATTAGCGATATGCTGATTATTGGGTAGAAGATGGTAAAGATGAATGTCTGGTGCAGAAAGATCAGGAGAATAGGGTGGATATACAGGGTGATCCGTATGGGTATGGATAAAATAAAAACACCGTAAAACATTTACTACTGAACTTTGTTGAAACTTTGTGCATACAACACTGAAATATGAGAGATTCCTCAGAACTCAACATGACCTCCATTGCGCACCTGTACAACTCAAAACGGTGATGTATTTCAGCCTATGTCCATTATAACATAATAGGGATGATGTGTTGAAAAACTTGAGAAATTATTACTCACATCAACAATGTTCCTGGATTTCTGTGAATAGACAATGTCTTTAACAAAACCCACACGAAGAGTCAGGAGAGGTTAGATCTGGAGAATTTGGGGACCAAGCCAAAAGATGGCTGCTTCTCGTACTGGGTTTCGCCTGCGACCTCCTGCATGTTCATTTTTTTAACATAGAACCTGTTTCTACAAATGTTCGATACATTATGCACACCATACTCAGGTCGAAATTCCCTTTGAACTCTTTTAACATTCTCAAATTTAGCACAGCAAAGAACACATTATGCCCGCTGTTGATTTGTAGTAGCCATTTTAATCATCTACCATTCTCATTTTATCCTTTCAGATTATGTACTTGTTGATCTTTGACTACTATAATCGATATCAAATACATTTGAAATCTAAACAATGTTAATCTCTTTTGGGAATTTAACATCTCTTTTCCCCTGCACTCATTGACAAAATTATAATTTTTCGAAAAGAAGAGCCGAATGAATCTTTTCTTTAAGTTTTAAACAAACGTGGCATACAGAGTGATTCTCAATTTCTCGAAGAAAACTCTGGCGCTCTCTCCCAAATAACTCAGACACATCCCGAACGATATCAGATGCTGCTGGCTGAAAGTGTTTTTGGTTCTTCGATCTGTACTCGTAAAAAAGGCTTTTGATATACCCTCAAAAGAAGTAAATAAGAGGCATAAAATTAGGGAGCGGGCTGGCCATTGAATCGGACCTCCTTTTCCGATCCATCGCCCGGGATATGAGAGATTTGGGAAGTCTCGTACAGATAGAGATACGTGTGCTAGTGCTCTGCCCTGTTGCGCCCATATCCGTTCACGCATGATAAGTGGCACTTTTTTTTAAAAGCTGTGGAACACTTGTTGCAAAAGTTGTTGGAAATATTGCCAAGAAGTGGTGGCAGGAGGTACAATGCGAATTGTGATTACATGAGCAATATACGTTCTGATATTCCGGGCATGTAATGACTAGGGTTCCTATTCGAAAAAACAAAATGTTACAGTTCCACCTATCTATAAGCTCCTTAATAACAACCTTTTGAATCACCCGGTATAATCCAGCTGCTTGCTGTTCGCAGGAAGCCGATATGGCAGCGGCCTTCCTGCCCGTATTCCACGACATGGACCATCTGGTCAACTTCTCGACTAGTCTGGACGAGTCCAACTGGGTGGTGATGATGAAGCGACCCTCCGAGTCGGCCACGGGGTCCGGGCTGCTGGCCCCCTTCGACTCGACCGTGTGGGTCCTGATCCTGGTGTCCCTAATAGCCATCGGCCCCACCATCTACATCATCATCCTGATCAGGGCTAAACTGTGCAAGGGAGACGAGGTGTTGACGGCCATGGTGCCACTGGATAACTGCATCTGGTTCGTGTATGGTGCCCTTATGAAGCAGGGCTCCACGCTCATGCCCATGGCCGGTGAGTCAATTATTAATTGTCCTCTCCAGTCTCCTTGAAGACGTGGCTAATGAGAAAGAAATGTTACGGCGCAACGTAACATTCTTAGTCATAACATGGTCAACACAGAACAAGTTTAAATATAAATACGCGTTTAGCATTAGTTTAATATAGTAATTCCTTTGTTTTTTATAATTTATATTAGGCGATTGTCACGATGGTCATGACTAGACCAAGATAACCCATCTGACTCCGATTCTCATCGTAGCCTGTCTTTCTCGTTAGCCACTCCTTGAAGGTTAGTGACGAAATCACGGTTGCAATCGATTACGACATAGACGTTGGGAAGAATTGAAGACATTATTACAAAAACAACCCTTGTCAAAATTGCTATTTTTCAGGAGAAAAATAAAAATAAATAGAACACCACATGTCAGCTGTTTACGTACAACTGGTGTTTATCCTGTGGCTACTGCACCTGACATGGATCATTTTTGGAGTCTATAAACATTTGAAATAGTAGAAAATGTGTCCTTAACTCAATTTCATTAAAAATGACTAGGGCTGTTTTTGTAATAATGTCTTCAATTGCTATATTCTTCCGACATCTTGGGTAGAAATAAATGTAAATAGTATGAATAATATTTAAATTACTGTAAAAAATCATTAATCCGGACTTCGCTTAATTCGGACAGCCAAAATATCCAGTTTGTTAAAGGACGTGACAATAAAGACATCTACATACTAGCCTACCATCGTTTCAGATAGCTCTGCGAATTATTAGTGAAAGAAATGAACTTTTAAACGAATTTCTGCAGTAAGCACTTCGAGTGATGCGGAGCCATTTCGTCACCAGGTGCGCTGCTAAGTGCATGAAGTAATTAGTTTTTATTTTCGCTATTTGGTGCGCTGCTAGATGTAATAAGTTCTCCTCCGCCCAACAGGTGCCAGAAAGATCAATTTCTACATTAGCGCATCTAGCATGTGTTACGGGAAACTCAGTAAGTTTTGCATCATATTATATATTTATCCATGTCTTGGCCTTACAAACTCGTACTTTTAAAGTGCTTAAGTGTTCGAAAATTTCAGCAGAGTAGGCTACTAGAAATGATGTTCATATAATATTTCGTTTCATTCTTTTACTGTATTCTTCTATTTTGATCATTCTTTGGGTGGGTTTCATTAATTTTGAGAAAAATTATCGCAGTTTTCGATTTTAGAGCGATTTTTATTTTTCGAATGAGGTTAAGTACCCTACCAATTCGGTTGTGGGGGTAGCATACAGAATTCTTGCCCAAAAGTGGGTCGCGCCTTCAAAAAGTTTGGGAACCACTGCTCTAGGTCAGAATATAAGCAGTCTAATTCACTGCCCTAGTGTTAACAAAATAAACTAAAGAAGAGTTTACACGAAGAATACTTTCCATATTATATCTAATTGAAGTCAGAGGGAATATGTAACTGTTATTTCTTTTCGTTTATATATGATATTAATCATGAATTCAGTTTGAACTTCACAAAATGAATACAAAACGCTACTTCTTAAAAGTGTCTCTGATGAATACTGCAGTGTTTCTTCCTGTTTATAGCCATAACACAAACATCATGAATAAGCGAAAGCGGATACGACAATTTTCTCTGGGAAGTCAAAATATTTGTCTTGTTTAAAGCCAGCACGATATTCTGTTTGTACAGGGTTATCTGCAACAGGATCGCGAGGCTTCCTCGCACACACAACAGCCATGCTCCTTCGAAAGAACGAGTCTGGTTCGATATCACGTCACGTCATCTTCTACTAACCGACATTGGAAACTAAAGACAGAAATATACACTTGACCCTGACGCAGTCACCACGGAACAAGTTCATACGTTAATATTAAGTTTTATACGTACATACAGTCTGATCTCGATTTCTCGATCCGCTATAACTCGAATATTCTATTTCTCAAAGAATTTTCTTGGTCTCGACCATATTATATTATGTAGGCGTACTTTACGTGTTAATAATCATCGATAAGTCGAAATTCGATATTTCGAATTTTCGACATCTATAGGCATCCAACAAACAAAACTCAGTGCGCAGAAACCAGCGGGCGTGACTGTCTCGCGCAGATGACGTATGCTCCCTTTCTCCAATCACACCACCGACACTATGCGCATGCGCACTTATTATCTTCTTGTGCTGAACTAAACACGTGTTATTGCTTCAGAGTCAGGGAGTCGCATAGTGTTTTATATTAAATATTAATTTAATTTAATTTAAATATTTAAAATTTAAATATGATGACAGTTCCAATGAAGATAGATACTGTACCGATTGTGACTTAGAAAGAGACGATGTTGACATCTTGTAATGTTATATTCAGTTAATTGGTTATTGTTACAGCTGCTCTTTGAGTGGACATGTCCGCAACCGTAGCCGTTATAGCTATACTATAGTCGCGACGCTGTTATTTCCGGCGTGACTCCTCCTCTTTGCTTACGTCTTAGGAAGTGAAGGCTCTATAAAGTCTAGGTAGGCAGTATCGTTCGCCATTTTTGTTCTTTCGTTGCCGAGCTACCAGACGAGGGATCTATTTGCCACACCGTTAAACATTATCATGTCGTAGCTCCTATGATAATAAATCAAACGCACTGTAATTCAGCAAATAATTGAACGGCAAATAACGTCCTCGTGTGCTTTCTGCTAACGCCAACGAAAGAGCCAAAATGGCGGGCGATTATATTAAGTATTTATCCACCCTTAGGAAATGCATAATTTCTTTATCAGCGAATCACAAGACGCACACGTTTAAATGTAGCTGATCTACAACGTGATTGGCTGCCGGAAATTAGAGCGACGGGACTTATAGCTAACAATATTCTTCTCTTGACCTCCACCATTTCATGTTTATCTCTATTTAATGTGGATCCCAAATAGATAAAATTATCTACTATCTCAATATATTTATCACTGAATTGGAGAGTTTTTTTTCTTTGGTTAGTCTTTTAGTCTGAACCAAAACTTTTGTTTTATCTATATTAATTTCTAACCCGATCAATTTAGCTTGTCTTACCAATTCTATGTAATATATTATACAATCCTACGTATCATAATTATATTCTCCACTAATATGATATCCGTGATCTTATACTGGGTGTTCAGTTCAAAGTGTGTCATGGCTCGCTGTATGCCGTCATATTGCTAGTCGATGAGCCTAGAGAATTCAATCTTCCTATACTTCCGCAGAGGTATATTACCTATGTGTCACAGAAGTTGCCTAGCAAGTACGGCGTTCATTCTGAAGAGTACTTACCGATATGTACGGTAACGCCGGTAGTGGCAGGAATGTGAACCGTTTCGAAACATGTACTGAGGTGGGTTTTTTTCTTACTGTCGAGATATGGGGAGAGGGTTAAGACGATTACTTACGTATTTGTTGACATTAACTTCGACGGTCAACATGAACACGGAGCATTTGATTTGTATTGTGGAATGTTGCCGTACGCAACCGATGATAACAAACACCCTGCGTACGAATTGCCCGCGCAAAACACAGTTCGAAAGAGGTTATGGTAGTACACAGACCGTACAGACCGCCATCTATTGCTACGACGTTCAAGTTATACCGTACACGTTCTCAAGTTCAGATTGAACGCCTTGATTAATAGGCAACTTCTCTGACATAAAAGTTGAAACTCGCTTCAAATCGCTGAATCACAACAGTGACGTCATGACACACTTTGAAATGAACACTCAGTAGAAGTCCATTACAAAACATTTTTACGCATACCGATTTATGTACTGTAGGAAAGTTTAACAGCGAGTCTAATAGACCTATCGGTACATAATATATCTGTAATCACAGTTTTGTACCGCATTTATAAACAATCCGAAGTACTTCACTAGAAAGTATAACATAATGGGGAGTTCCCAAAACTCGTTAATATACACAGAGAACAATCACGTCCGTCTCTAGGCATCGCAATAGTTTTATAGTCCATGCTGTGTGACATTATTTAACTGTGCATACAAGCCTTAATCAATATGATATCCAACACGAAATTCAGTCGTTACATATTGCCTGAATGACAGGGACGGACCCTTCGACTCCAACAACTCAATCTGGTAATTTAATTAGTCACTGCTGATTCTCACAATCACAGTAATAATAGCAATTAATCACAGTAAACAACAATGTTTGATTTGAATTCAAAATTGAAAATTTTCTCGCGGCTAAGCTGCTTTAAAATACAATGCACTCTATACACTAAGTTTCTCTGACGTCGCCACAATAAAATGAAATATACTGATTTACCAAGTAAGCAAGTAGAAAATTGCATTATCGTGCCTATATTAACACACAGTGTCGGTGCGTCAATAAGAGCACAAGAGCACGTGAACACCTTGTTTTCATTATTGCACGACTAGTTTTATTATTTAATATCGTATTGGCGTAGTGGGGATGTATAATATCAGGATCGAGTATTTTAAACTTCCCGCATCTTGCATAAACTTCTTATGTAAACTTGGCAACATCCGTTCACGTACAAGCCGTGCTCTTTTCAAGAAGGTTACAGAAATTTCACGCATGCGCGGGAGAAAATTGTCTTTCGCTGACCGCTTATGACTCGTCAAGAGCACAAAGCATTAAGTGAACAGTGAATCTATCCTAAAGATGTCAGGTGCATCGATGCCTATCGTTTACGTGCTATATCTCGAGGAGAAAATTTAATAAGTCTGTATTTTAGCCTGCAGGTGTCAGCATCTCACTGTCGGAACGTTTACTTTATGTGGATGTGTGTACAGTGCTGCTACGAGAGTGTAGTTTGTGAATTACTATACTTCAGTGTCGGCATATAGCATAGTTTGGCTTTCAAAGACGTGCTGGCTGAATGTGATGGTGGTATGAAGTTAAATATCTGTATGGTGGTGTATATTATTTAAGAATAATATTTACTGGCATGTATTTATAGTAATCAATCTATGCGAGTGGGATTACAGTACTGGTATAGGCTAAAAATGTATCAGTGTGTTGTAAATCAAAATACAGTATATTACTGAACACACGCTTTTGTAAATTGTTTTATGTATTAATTTTTAACAAACGTAAACAATGAACTCTGTTCAAGTAATTTTGAAGAGTAAAGAACTGGGTAAACTGGCTTTCCAGGAAAAATTGGAAATAAAAAGACTAGGTTTCATTATTATTATTATTATTATTATTATTATTATTATTATTATTATTATTATTATTATTATTATTATTATTATATTTTGTTTTGAATTTATATACGGTTTTTTCGACAGAGAAACATTGGAATCATGACATTTCATATTAGGCTAAAAACGTACGATTTCAAATTCTCTTCGATTTTGGAACACAAAATTGTGAACACATATAATATTTTATCACGAGCCGCCACTGTTAACACAGTCTAGTATATACAGTCACGAAACTCAATAGGGAGACTGTTGTACCTTTAAACACTTTTCACATTTTATTTTTTTAATTTTGAGAAATGAAATTTTTTTAAATGAAAAAATGCTTGAAATAATTATTGGAGATTCCTTTATAACTTCCTGTATATATTTTCCTGTTTTACAGATCTATTAAGGATGGATAAAATAAAAAATGAAGGATATGTAATGTGTTCAAAGGTACAACAGGATCATGTACCTTGGAACATACCCTCTTGTAAGTTGGAACACATGGAATATAG
Organism: Periplaneta americana; assembly: GCA_025594305.2. Lineage (NCBI taxonomy): Eukaryota > Metazoa > Arthropoda > Insecta > Blattodea > Blattidae > Periplaneta > Periplaneta americana. The sequence goes on along the minus strand of JAJSOF020000001.1, from coordinate 184,657,555 downwards.
GTGGGAATATAGCTGTAAAAACTGATAATCATATTTAAGATGTATTTGCAATCATAAACCAGAGCAGGCTTCTCTGATTGAGGTTTTATTTCCTGGAGAAGCAATAACTGCTTCAACAGCTTTCTTCAAGGCATCCGAATCAATTGGGGACCTCTTTAATTCCAGACTTACTTCGTGACATGACCTTAAAATAAAAGAAAAAAAAAAAACCGATAGTATCGTGTAATTTGGAACATGTTCCATGGTACAAGATCTTTTTTTTGTGTTCAAAGGTACAAGTGGGTGCACGTTTAAACAAATATGGCTCCGAAAACTAGAGAGTCAAATAAATCATGGAAATTAAAATATGTTATTACTCACCAGATGATAGGGAACACACCGTACTTGAAAGATATTAACAAATGTAATCTGGTTTTGTGTTAGAAAACATACATCAATGAACGAAATGTTTACTTTTGGTACTAAAAAAACTGATTTTGTTCACGGAACTCACACTTTGCCATAAATCAAACTGAAACTACGACCAGAGCTACTTAGCGGCTTTCTCTACAATGTACTTCAGTTTGAGTCCTCAGGAGGTAGCAGCAAAAATTAAAAAAAAAAATGTTCAAAGGTACACTATGCTAAAGGTACAACAGTCTCCCCTACGTAGTAAATATGCATCCATAGATAGTTGCTAACCACTAGGATCGCTAATATCGCCTCCTTACAGACAATGCGAAGTAGTACCTGCACAGTCTATAGTTCTTAGCAACCTCACAACTCAAGCTTCGTGACTGTATATCCTAGACTGTGGTATTATTGTTGACAGACTGGGAAATTCGAGTTTAGCGAGCGTAAAATCTATCAACACTTCCTGTAATTTCCGCGCCTATCATATTACAGCGTTCTCGAGACAACTGTCAAAATCTTGTACATTTGTGAAGTGGCTGTTAAGGTGGCTTCTTGTTTCCAGTATCTGTTCCTTTAATCTCAACTTTCATCCATCATAACGTCCTAATATTATACATTTACACAGTCAGAAATGCATTTCATTGAGGAGTGCTTTGTTGGTTGTCAATAACAGTGCACTGTCTGCATATTCTCAGATTGCAATATATAAAACATGACGTACTGTAATGTGTTTCAATGCGTTTCTTCTGTATTAAATTGTTTTATGTTACCTATTCTTAATCTTGGTTTAAGCACCAGATTGTTAAACATAACATGGCATGGAGAGCGTTACACTTTGTGATGAGGGTACTAAGAAAAGGCTCTGATAAAACCAAAGAGATTGCATATAAATCACTAGTACGTCCAGTAATGGAATATGGTGCTGCATGTTGGGATCCTTACAGATTAGAACATATTAAGACACTGGAAAAGATTCAAAAACGGGCTCTCAAGTGTTGTCGGAAAAATTCACCATTAAAATGGTAACACACTCACGGACAGGAGAACGCGAATTCGATTATGCGCACTGTTCAAAACATACAGAGGTGAGCCTGCCTGGAGAGAAATAAAAAATAGGTTGCAGCCGCCAAATTACTCTTCAAGGAACGACCACTCATATAAATTGAGGGAAAGAAGGCAGAGGACGGACACTGGAAAGTTTTCTTTTCTCAATCGTACTATCAGGGACTGGAATGTTTTACCTGCAGACTTACTAAAGGCTTTACCAACAACCAAAAACGTATTTAAAAATAGGCTTAAGGACTTTACTAATAGACGGTAATTATACACAGTATGTAAAGGATGCAAATGATATTTTGTTATTGAAGTGTTGTATCAGTGAAGAATTATGTTGTGTCAGTGAAGTGTGTTGTGTCAGTGAAACGTGTTCCTGCCAGGGAAGTTTTATAGTTTATAGTGGTAGTGCAAAGTATTTGAACAGTGAAATGTTTTTGAAGTGTTAGTGAAATCAGGATAGAATCAGCGAAATGTGTCGTAGTTCCAGTGCAGTGAGTGAGTTGACAGCGAAATGAGTGTAAAGTGGAAAGGTACTTGTGCAGATATGAACATATCATACTCGTGGGTTTTAGTTCGCACTTAGATTTAAGATACAAATTAGATTTATTTTAAACGTTATTTTAAGTGATCGTGCTTAATTTAATTTAGGATATTCTCTATTATTATTATTATTATTATTATTATTATTATTATTATTATTATTATTATTATTATTATTATTATTATTATTATTATTGTTAGTATTAGTTATTTGTATTAATTATCATTGGTATTATTATTAACTGTATTTTTAATTAATAAGTTTATTTTTGTCATTATTGGGTATAATTAGTTACCACTGCCACCGGGTATATACCCATTGCAGTGTGAATAAATACATACATACATATCTACTAAAAGCTGAAAATATGCATTAACTCTCTAAATATGCATAGACCTATACATACACTATAAAATCTTCATCTCTCGTTACAAATAACGTTAAATACATTTATATAGTGGTAAGAAAAGATTTGAAACTAAGCAATAAAATGTGCAAATGAAGAGTACATCGGAAAAACAATCAAACTCACAATTCTCTTAAGGGTGACATCATCATCTAATTCAGTATATTACTAAAAAATCTATGTGTTTTCTTATCAAAACTGGTAAAGAGGAATTATCACCATGTATACAGCCATCCCTTCATACTTTTTCATTAGCAATAACGTTTGCAGTAATATCACAGTCTAGTATATACAGTAACGAAGCTCAATACATAATAAATATGCATCCACAGATAGTTGCTAACCACTAGGATCGCTACTATCGCCTCATTACAAACAATGCGAAATAGTACCTGCACAGTCTATTTTTCCTAGCACCCTCAAAACGCAAGCTTCGTGACTGTATATACTAGACTGTGGTAATATACTGAATTAAATGATGCCATCATCCTTAATTGTGACTTTGATTGTGTTTAATCTGTACTCTTAAAATATGGTAGAACTCCGAACCCTGAAATTATTATCATTATTATTATTATTATTATTATTATTATTATTATTATTATTATTATTATTATTATTATTATTATTATTATTATTAACGTGATCTGTTCCGCCGTGACTGAGTCAACGTCCTTCAGTCCATTCTCCAATCTCTGTATATACACGTCCTTATGTTCTTCCCTCCACCTATATAATGGGACTGATCTTCCCTGCCCCTCTTTATTCCGTCCATCTACAGTTAGCCTAGTCTCGTTCATTATTTCTAGCTTATTATTATTATTATTATTATTATTATTATTATTATTATTATTATTATTATATTAGTATTATTAACGTGATCTGTTCCGCCGTGACTGAGTCAACGTCCTTCAGTCCATTCTCCAATCTCTGTATATACACGTCCTTATGTTCTTCCCTCCACCTATATATTGGGACTGATCTTCCCTGCCCTCTCTTTATTCCTTCCATCTACAGTTAGCCTAGTCTCGTCCATTATTTCTAGCTTATTATTATTATTATTATTATTATTATTATTATTATTATTATTATTATTATTATTATTAGTATTATTATTAACGTGATCTGTTCCGCCGTGACTGAGTCAACGTCCTTCAGTCCATTCTCCAATCTCTGTATATACACGTCCTTATGTTCTTCCCTCCACCTATATATTGGGACTGATCTTCCTGCCCCTCTTTATTCCTTCCATCTACAGTTAGCCTAGTCTCGTCCATTATTTCTATCTTATTATTATTATTATTATTATTATTATTATTATTATTAGTATTATTAACGTGATCTGTTCCACCGTGACTGAGTCAACGTCCTTCGCTAGTCCATTCTCCAATCTCTGTATATACACGTCCTTATGTTCTTCCCTCCACCTATATATTGGGACTGATCTTCCTGCACCTCTTTATTCCTTCCATCTACAGTTAGCCTAGTCTCGTCCATTATTTCTAGCTTATTATTATTATTATTATTATTATTATTATTATTATTATTATTATTATTATTATTATTAGTATTATTATTAACGTGATCTGTTCCGCCGTGACTGAGTCAACGTCCTTCAGTCCATTCTCCAATCTTTGTATATACACGTCCTTATGTTCTTCCCTCCACCTATATATTGGGACTGATCTTCCCTGCCCTCTTTATTCCTTCCATCTACAGTTAGCCTAGTCTCGTCCATTATTTCTAGCTTATTATTATTATTATTATTATTATTATTATTATTATTATTATTATTATTATTATTATTATTATTAGTATTATTAACGTGATCTGTTCCGCCGTGACTGAGTCAACGTCCTTCAGTCCATTCTCCAATCTCTGTATATACACGTCCTTATGTTCTTCCCTCCACCTATATATTGGGACTGATCTTCCCTGCCCCTCTTTATTCCTTCCATCTACAGTTAGCCTAGTCTCGTCCATTATTTCTATCTTATTATTATTATTATTATTATTATTATTATTATTATTATTATTATTATTATTATTATTATTATTAACGTGATCTGTTCCGCCGTGACTGAGTCAACGTCCTTCAGTCCATTCTCCAATCTCTGTATATACACGTCCTTATGTTCTTCCCTCCACCTATATATTGGGACTGATCTTCCCTGCCCCTCTTTATTCCTTCCATCTACAGTTAGCCTAGTCTCGTCCATTATTTCTATCTTATTATTATTATTATTATTATTATTATTATTATTATTATTATTATTATTATTATTATTATTAGTATTATTAACGTGATCTGTTCCGCCGTGACTGAGTCAACGTCCTTCAGTCCATTCTCCAATCTCTGTGTATACACGTCCTTATGTTCTTCAATAAATAAAACCTCCACCTATATATTGGGACTGATCTTCCCTGCCCCTCTTTATTCCTTCCATCTACAGTTAGCCTAGTCTCGTCCATTATTTCTAGCTTATTATTATTATTATTATTATTATTATTATTATTATTATTATTATTATTATTATTATTATTATTATTATTAGTATTATTAACGTGATCTGTTCCGCCGTGACTGAGTCAACGTCCTTCAGTCCATTCTCCAATCTCTGTATATACACGTCCTTATGTTCTTCCCTCCACCTATATATTGGGACTGATCTTCCCTGCCCCTCTTTATTCCTTCCATCTACAGTTAGCCTAGTCTCGTCCATTATTTCTAGCTTATTATTATTATTATTATTATTATTATTATTATTATTATTATTATTATTATTATTAGTATTATTAACGTGATCTGTTCCGCCGTGACTGAGTCAACGTCCTTCAGTCCATTCTCCAATCTCTGTGTATACACGTCCTTATGTTCTTCCCTCCACCTATATATTGGGACTGATCTTCCCTGCCCCTCTTTATTCCTTCCATCTACAGTTAGCCTAGTCTCGTCCATTATTTCTAGCTTATTATTATTATTATTATTATTATTATTATTATTATTATTATTATTATTATTATTATTATTATTATTATTATTAGTATTATTAACGTGATCTGTTCCGCCGTGACTGAGTCAACGTCCTTCAGTCCATTCTCCAATCTCTGTATATACACGTCCTTATGTTCTTCCCTCCACCTATATATTGGGACTGATCTTCCCTGCCCCTCTTTATTCCTTCCATCTACAGTTAGCCTAGTCTCGTCCATTATTTCTAGCTTATTATTATTATTATTATTATTATTATTATTATTATTATTATTATTATTATTATTATTAGTATTATTAACGTGATCTGTTCCGCCGTGACTGAGTCAACGTCCTTCAGTCCATTCTCCAATCTCTGTATATACACGTCCTTATGTTCTTCCCTCCACCTATATATTGGGACTGATCTTCCCTGCCCCTCTTTATTCCTTCCATCTACAGTTAGCCTAGTCTCGTCCATTATTTCTATCTTATTATTATTATTATTATTATTATTATTATTATTATTATTATTATTATTATTATTATTAGTATTATTAACGTGATCTGTTCCGCCGTGACTGAGTCAACGTCCTTCAGTCCATTCTCCAATCTCTGTATATACACGTCCTTATGTTCTTCCCTCCACCTATATATTGGGACTGATCTTCCCTGCCCCTCTTTATTCCTTCCATCTACAGTTAGCCTAGTCTCGTCCATTATTTCTAGCTTATTATTATTATTATTATTATTATTATTATTATTATTATTATTATTATTATTAGTATTATTAACGTGATCTGTTCCGCCGTGACTGAGTCAACGTCCTTCAGTCCATTCTCCAATCTCTGTATATACACGTCCTTATGTTCTTCCCTCCACCTATATATTGGGACTGATCTTCCCTGCCCCTCTTTATTCCTTCCATCTACAGTTAGCCTAGTCTCGTCCATTATTTCTAGCTTATTATTATTATTATTATTATTATTTATTATTATTATTATTATTATTTATTATTAATATTAATTTATTATTATGAGAATTCAGAAATGCATATAGAATCTTCGTTGGGAGGCCGGAGGGAAAAAGACCTTTGGGGAGGCCGAGATGTAGATGGGAAGATAATATTAAAATGGATTTGAGGGAGGTGGGATATGATGATAGGGACTGGATTAATGTTGCTCGGGATAGGGACCGATGGCGGGCTTATGTGAGGGCGGCAATGAACCTCCGGGTTCCTTAAAAGCCAGTAAGTAAGTAAGTAAATAAGTAAGTATTAATTATTATTAGTATTATTATTAATTTATTATTAATTGTCATTATTGAGTAATTTATTACCACTGCCATCGGGTATTTACCTATTTGTAGTGTGAATACATACATACATACATATATATACATATACATACATACATACATACATACATATATATATATATATATATATATATATACATAGGGAAAGTCGGGTAGTATCGGACATCAGGTAATATCGGACAGTGCGTTTCTTTCATATACCACCATATGGTAGTACCTGAATGACATGGTTACGTTTCTCTATGCGACATCACAGAAACGTAACCATGTCAATCAGGTACTATCATCGTGTGGTAGATGAAAGAAACTCACTGTCCGATATTACCCGATGTCCGATACTACCCGACTCTCCCTACATACATACATACATACTTATCGTAACTTCATATTACAATACTCAACTGGTTATAAAAGTCGTATTATAATATGAAACGTTACTCATACCGTAAATAACTATTATCTATATTTTTTTGGTAAAAACGGTAGGAGAATAGATGCTGTCTAATGGCTTTTTAAATTTAATTAAACTTTAATTGACATGAACTTTTCTAAAGTTTTTTCCATTTAGTTTTATAATATGGTCTCAAAAAGATGATCAATCTGTCCATAACACGAAAAGTATTTCTGATATTCCAATCGTTTGTTCGTTAGTTTTCGTCGCTTATCAGTTTATGGACGAACACCGTCACTGTCTTACAAAGCCAAAAATTGTATTGTATTTTGTTGGCTTCTATTTCGTTCGATCGGAACTAAATAACAAAACCCCATTACCGCCCTATCATACTTGTACTTAGATGGTTGCGTGTTTTCCATTATACAGTACTCATATCTTATTGGCTAGAGAATTGCTGCCACAAGGCACAGTATTATTACCCGACTCCCCAGACACCACTTCACAAATTGCGACATAAATAGATATACAACATGTTTCATTCATAGTTCAACAAAAACAAAACATATTAAATTCTATGTAAAGATTAATTAGTCCTTCAGAATTTATCTGTTATTGTAACATTAGTTATTAGAGGAGATAAATTCGCTCCTGCGCCGGAAATCGAGCCCGGGTCCTTGGTTCTACATACCAAGCGCTCTAACCACTGAGCTAAGCCGAAGTCCAATCCTCCGCACCGGATTGAATCACCCTCCTCTAGTGTTATTCCCTTTGTGGCCTTACCCATCGACATTATATATTAAGTCAACTGCCATTATACAAGGAGCGCACTCAATTGTATCAAGGAAACGGATTCCATCCCCGGCGCCGGAGCGAATTTTTCTTCTCTAATTAATATTGAATTATTTTAAACTTGTAAAAAAAAAATAAATCATTGGCCTGTACTTCTCTGTTCTGGCTTCCGATATAAAGAAATGGCCAATATTTTACTACTACTGTTGTTCAATTTCACATTTACGAAGAAGCCAACCGTATTTTACAATGCTAGAATAAAATTACAGTAGTGTGCAAAAAATAGGCTTATTTTTACGACTCTTTATCAACTGCGATGTTAACTAGCGTCTGAATGAGATGAAGGTGACAATACTAGCGAAATGAGTCCAGGCTCCAGCGTCGAAAGTTACCCAACATTTCCTCTTAATGGATTTAGGGAAAACTTGGTTTTCTATCGTCGCCTGACAACCTGTATTTTTGTTATTATCAGTTGATTGTAGGATGAAAACACAGCTTATTTTGTGTAATTCCCTAAATTTAATCAATAAGGATGATTTATGTTCTCTCTTGAAGGGTATACACCATTTTAATATAATTCAATACACAAACACAACTATTACAAGAAGTGCTCAAAAAGTTTTTGTAGCTTTATTCTCTTCAGCTCTAATCAACACTAACAACAATCCTGATTGCCAGGCGACGATAGAGAAAAAAAAAGATGCGAAAACAAGTGAATGAGGTGTATAAACAATTGAATGCTCTTTCATATTTAAATATAAAAATATAGGGGTGTCATTTGAAATTTCAAAGTGGGGGTGGCTGGGGTGGGGGTGAAATTTAATCTGAAATGAAATTAAGCCTGATTTCAGACTTCCCCCTCAATATCTAAGGGCCGTATTCATAGACAGATATATAGGGCTTCCGGTTGATGATCAGCGAACCGTTTTTCGTATTCATAAACCAGTGTTAGCGATATGATATGATATGATATGATATGATATGATATGATATGATATGATATGATATGATATGATATGATATGATATGATATGATATGATATATGATATGATATGATATATGATAATAATAATAATAATAATAATAATAATAATAATTTATTTAACCTGGCAGAGTTAAGGCCATACTCCCTTCTCTAACACTCAACCAGGAGTAAAGACTGCGTTACAAAAACACTACAAAATTTACAAAGTACACTACAATTTTACACACAAAACTGAATAAGATAATAATAATAACAAAATGTAAACAACAAGTAAGAAGAAATCAGACATAATATATAACATACAGAAAGAAAGAAAAAAGCATAATAAAATGTGAACAGCAGGTCAAAATAAATGAGACATACAAAGTAAAAAAGTAAGACAATTATATAATAATAATAATAATAATAATTATAATAGTAATAATAATAAATAAGAATATTAATAATGATTAATAATAAAAATGATAATAATAATAATAATAAGAACAGTAATAATAATAATAATAATAATAATAATAATAGTAATAATACTAATAGTGGTAATAAAATAGTACAGTACAAAGCATACAGCGAATACAATATTTTTAAGTACACACAATAAGGAAAAGTATGATTATATATAGCTCAACTTATCACATTAGAGATATATCATTATCGGAAAATATGAAAACATAAATATAAAATAAGTTGAATATCACTAGAACATAAAAAAATGTGAATACGTGGAAACATGCAATACAACACTTGTCATAATAGTAAGTTAGTTTGGCAACTCGTCTTAAGTTAAGTTTCCAACTTGGAAGATAATTTTCTAACTAATATGATATGATATGATATATGATATGATATATGATATGATATGATATGATAGGATATGATATGATATATGATATATGATATGATATGATATGATATGATATATGATAATATATGATATATGATATGGTCCACACCTGTGGAGTAACGGTCAGCGCGTCTGGCTGCGAAACCAGATGGCCCGGGTTCGAATCCTGGTCGGGGCAAGTTACCTGGTTGAGGTTTTTTTTGGGTTTTCCCTCAACCCAATACGAGCAAATGCTGGGTAACTTTCGGTGCTGGACCCCGGATTCATTTCACCGGCATTATCACCTTCATATCATTCAGACGCTAAATAACCTAGATGTTGATACAGCGTCGTAAAATAACCCAATAAAATAAAATAAAAATATATATGATATGATATGGTATGATACGATACGATATGATATATGATATGATATGAATCCTGTACAAGTAACCAGTCGATATAGTCGGGACTAGTTTAGCACGCTCGTAGCGCGGGCTAGCGAAATGTCTATGAATTGCACCCTAAGTTTCCATGTTTTTTGTTTAAATTGAATTCAATTTAAATAATTAGTTATTTAGACTGGGACGTTTTGAAATGAAAGCCCTGTATATATAATATTACAGCTCACATGATATTAAAATGAATCATGTTTTCTATGTTTGGAGAAGCACTGTTTTACAATGCATGTAGAACATTCTGATTAATTTCAGATGATAAATTCCAGAGTTGACAATTCCCATCGGACTTGCTCTGTGTACTGCGAGATATAATACCAGATCGATGTGCGTGGAGTTAGATGACTGAATTCTGATACGATCTGAATCATTGAAAATGAAACTATTAATCTTCACGTGTGTCGTGTTGTGTGCTGCCATTTTCTCAAGGCTAGATACACTAAGGATTATTGATGTGCTCGTGTTTCAGTGCCTATATTTTCAAGAACATTACTATCATATGGAATTATCGACAAACAAAATATTGAGTAGTACTTCAACATGCTATTGTTATTCACTGAATTTTTCAGACAGATACATAGCCTAGAGTAGGCTATATTGTAATAACTAGACCTCGGATTCTAAGTAAAAATCTATTTTCTTCCTCATGATATATACAAAAGAAAAGTTGTATATATACGAATTATGGAAATATATGTTCGAAAATGGTGGTCCTATACAATCTAAAAATACCTAATTTCACGTTAGAAACTATTTTTACCTAATTTTACATTTTCCAATTTCTACAGTTGGTAATATGGAAACGCTGTGTAATTCTGTATGCCAGTCATGCCTTGACAACAATTGTATCTAGTAATCTACACTGATGCAGCCCCGTACATGATCGCTGCCGTTAAATTACTTAAAGTACTTTACCCTGCCTTGCTCCATATTACTTGTCTTGCCCATGCCATGAATCGCGTAGCTGAGACGATACGGCTTGAATATCCACGAGTGAATAAGCTGGTTTCCACAATTAAAAAGGTTTTTATTAAAGCACCTACGAGGATTCAATTATTTCGAGAGCAACTTCCCAATGTGCCACTTCCACCAGAACCTATTCTTACCCGATGGGGAATATGCTTACAGGCCGTGGAATATTACAGCAAGCATTTGGAGTACATTAAGAACTTTTTTTTTTAAACTGGGGGGAAGATGCAGTGAGCATTACTTCAGTTAAAAAACTTCTGCAGGACCCAACAATTGCCCGGGATATTGCAGTCATCAAATCACATGTATTTCTGGTCCCCATTATTAATGCTCTAGTCTTCAGGCAAACCGGTCTACACGCAACTGGGATTGATAGAAGAGGCGACAGAAAAAATCAACTTGGTTCCTGGTTATGTTGGTGAAAAAGTTTCTGAAAAACTCAAATCACTGCTTCAAAAAAACCCAGGACTGACAGTTCTCCGCACAGTTGCTGACATCTTGGCTGGCAAAACACCTGAACATGAATATGCTGTTCCCTTGCATCTAATACCAACATTTAAATAGCCTATGCTCTGGTGTCATCACTTGATGTGGAACGCTCATTTTCGGCATATAAGATGGTGTTATCTGAGACGCGATGTAGTTTCTCAATGGAAAACTTAGAAAATGTGTTAGTTGTTTACTCTGGCTCTAATTATGGACATGTACAATAAAATAATGTCAAATGTTTCGGCTAATTTGTAATGGGAAATGAAATAATGTCATTTTTGTTCACCTATTTTTGTAATTTTAGAACCTATTTTGATTTGTGATAGAACCTATTTTAGGTACCTAATTTAAGATTTTTAGGACCTAAAAGTCCGAGGTCTAGTAATAACAATACTTTCTGTAATTAATTTTATAGTGATTATCTGTCGGAAATGTAACTTAAGTTTCATAATTTTATTGGCCGAATTTCGAATTCTTGGTGCTTTAGAAAGTTTATACCGTGGCGCAGGACTTCAATAATGTTCATACCCACTTCATTTAAGGGGTTAGGTACAGCTTACAGCAGTAAAATTTTTGTAAATATTCAACATTTTTTTTCTCCATTGCTGTACCTTGTACAATAATGAAAATTGGTATGTGTAAAACACTATCCTTCTGCTATATATATTTTTTTTTTCAAAATTAAAAATGATGGCAGCTTACTGTGCAGTGATAAAGCGTTTCCCTCATAACTCCTAAACTTGTTAACTTTTTCATGTTCTCTCTCTTTTATTTTATTGCTGAAACTCATGTTTACAATTTCATGCTCTTTCAACTACTTTCCTTAACAAATAATAATTTTTTTATTTTGTGTTAAAAGAAAGTACTGATATTTGGCAATTTTTTAAAATGAATTTATTTTTTATCAGACAATCCATCAAAAGTAGAGAAGTGACCGTGCATCATATAGTTGATATGACAGGCATAAGTACACACAAAATATTTCATCACAGAATATAGGACAGTTTTTGAGTTATATGGGAAACGCTTCATCACTGAACAGTGAACTGAATTTTGAAAACAAAAATGTAAATAATTTTTTTTAAATCGTAATTTTTTTCATATAGCAGAAGAACAGTGTTTTGCACACACTAATTTTCATTATTGTACAAGATATAGTAATGGAGAAAAAAATGTAGAATATTTCCAAAATTTTACTGCTGTAAGCTGTACCTAACCCCTTGAGAGGGAGGTCCACCATTGGCCTCCAAAAATTTAGTGAAATTCAATTTTTTATAGGTCAAATACTATAAAAGCTAAATGAACAAAACTTTCCATCCTTAATATTGTGAATTTTATTAGTAACAACAATGTAATTTATTCGTCACAACAATAATTCCTTTCTACAATTCACCTTAAACGCTCTCGTCAACAATTGGATCTTCACTCAACACAGTATTCGTTATAGCACTCCACCGACGACAATGACAATTTACTTGGACTATTACGCACAACAATGAACTGTTAATCTTAACTAATATTTACAAAGCACTATTTACAAATCAGAACTACCAGTTCTCAGTTCACGGTTCTTCTATTTCAGTCACTCGAGTTCACGGTATCTCGAACCACAGACCTTCAGAGACAGTTCACTGTACTCGAACTCGGGTCCCTCCAACTGCGGTCCACTGCACTCGAACTCAGGTCCCTCCAACTGCGGTCCACTGCACTCGAACTCAGGCCTTCGGATGCTGACGCAGATGCGGACGCACACTCGAGTCGAACTCCGGCACACAAGTCTGGCTTGCTCTGGCTTACTCACTGACTGAATAACTGAAAACTCTCCTGTCGTTCCTTCGCGACCGTAATTTATAACCACAGCGACGTAGCCTCGAAAATTCGCGAGTCTTCCACTTCGACGGATTTCTGGAATAGTCGGGAAGGTCGTTCCACATTCACTGCGTTAAGTAGCAGCTGCGCGCGCAGCCTCCCCTCGCGTGTAGGCCCCTTTCCCCGTGAAGCCCGCTCGCCATCCCAAAGTGCTCCGCGCGATCTTCTCTCTCGCGGGACGCTGGTCGTGAGTTCGAATCTCACGTCGCTGTCACAATATACATACATTACACTTTATAAAACACTATTCAGAATATTAAAATAGCTATTAGTTACCTGTGAAAATAATATAAAATCTGCATACATTTTTTGCAACCGGAAACCATTTACATAATAAAATCTACAATTAATTAAATATCTGCATGATTCTTTTACAGAAATATTCTAAAGACCTACATCAACATAATCTAGGATCTTTCACCTATTCCTTCAGGAAATATTTTTGTCTTAATCAAAATTTTAGAAAATTTAATATTGAAAATAACGAAACAGGTTGACTGCCATGGAGGACAGCGGTGTCCTTTCCAGAACATTTTCTTCTTTGCCATAGCGAACACCTGTACACCACAGTCTAGTATATACAGTCACGAAACTTGAGTTGTTGAGGTTGCTAGGAACAATTGACTGTGCAGGTACTATTTCGCATTGTCTGTAATGAGGCGATAGTAGCGATTCTAGTGGTTAGCAACTATCTATGGATGCATATTTATTACATATCGAGCTTCGTGACTGTATATACTAGACTGTGGGTGTACGCTGCTACATGCTTTAATTTGTCATTGTCTCACTACCACATGTCCGCTGACTCAGCATTTTGTTTATGCATATGTGTCCACTAAGGCCCAAAACACCCATATTAAATATACTTAATATATTAAAATCACCACACAAAGTGTAATAAAATAAACGAAAAGAATAACAAACAGTTAAACCAATAGAAAAAAATTAAAAATCCAAAGATATTTGAGGTAACCTCATGCATGCAGATGAATGTGAATAAAGAAACACATTTACATGCACACAATAGTTATTTGTGATTACTTTTATCAATTATAAGTTTTACATGGACAGAGTACAGAAACGTTTTCAACCAATGATTACGAAGTGATAAATAATATTACAGGTCAGAGAGATCACGGGTGTCCGCTATTGAAAAATGTGTCATTTCCATCTTAATTTCCTTTTATTTTGAAAAAAACTATATATCATAATCATTTACAACCAATTTAAACATAATATTGATTTTGGCCCGAGGGAGATATTTCAAAATTTCGGCCTAACAGTCAACCTGTTAAGAAAAAGATATTTCTTGAATGAATATGTAAAAGATCCTGGCGGCCGGGTAGCTCAGTTGGTAGAGCAGCTGGCACGGACGGGGTTCGATCCCAGGTGGTGACAGGATTTTTTCTCGTTGCCAAACTTTCAGAACGGCCCCGAGGTTCACTCAGCCTTCTATAAAATTGAGTACCGGGTCTTTCCCGGGGGTAAAAGGCGGTCAGAGCGTGGTGCCGACCACACCGGTGCCGACCACACCACCTCATTCTAGTGCCGAGGTCATGGAAAGCATGGGGCTCTACCTCCATGCCCCCCAAGTGCCTTCATGGCATGTTACGGGGATACCTTTACCTTTACCTTATATGTAAAAGATCCTAGTATGTTGTTGATATAGGTTTTTAAAACATTCCAGTGAAAGAGTGATCCAGATATTTAATTAATTGTATAGTATTTTATTATGTAAATGCTTTACAGTTGTAAAAAATTATGCAAATTGCTATTATTTTTACAGGTAATTATTAACTATTTTAATATTCTGAATATTATTTTATGAAAGTGTAAAGTTTTGTTCATTTAGCTCTTATAGTACCCGAGATATAAAAAAAAAAAATGAAGTTCACTAAATTTTTGCAGACCAATAGTGTACCTTCTCCCTTAAGTTATTTTAAAACTCTTAAATATGTAATTACTTACTTACTTACTCACTGGCTTTTAAGGAACCCGGAGGTTCATTTCCGCCCTCACATAAGCTCGCCATCGATCCTTATCCTGAGCAAGATTAATCCAGTCTCTACCATCATATCCGATCTCCCTCATATCCATTTTAATATTATTTTTCCATCTACGTCTTGGCCTCCCCAAAGGTCTTTTTCCCTCCGGCCTCCCAACTAACACTCTATATGCATTTCTGGATTCGCCCATACGTGCTATATGCCCTGCCCACCTCAAAGGTCTGGATTTAATGTTCCTAATTATGTGAGGTGAGGAATACAATGCGTGCAGTTCTCCATTCTCCTGTAACTTCATCCCTCTTAGCCCAAATATTTTCCTAAGAACCTCATTCTCAAACACCCTTAACCTATGTTCCTCTCTCAAAATGAGAGTCCAAGTTTCACAAACAAAATATGTAATTACTGAATAAGTAATTTAACTAGTATTACTTTTAAAAAGACAGTAGGAATATTCCCATAGATTTTGAAATTGTACCTCTTTTTCGAATGTTAGTGGATTTTCCATGCCTGAAATGCTAATAATATTAATACAATAAACTAGCAGCATTAAGAAAAATATTAATAAAATAAACTAGCAGCATTTCTCACAAAATAAATGCATAGAAACATGCAGCTACCTCATAAATATTTGCAGTACAAATTTCATCCAGATTGATTAATATTTTACATAAGAAAGTTGGTGTTGAATCAACAAAAATGAACACAGAAAAATAGATTTGAAAATAAAATGAATATTTATGTAAATTAATATTCTCCTCCGCTACATTCATCTAGTAACTTCAGGGAGCCAACAAAAGTTACTAGATTTGTAATCAGAAATTTTAAAAAAAGAGTTCTTCGATGAAAGACAATTTTGACAGCTCTTTAAATTCCACGCCCCCTTCCAGCCTTAATTTAAAAAGTGTAAACATACGAGTATTTGTAATCAGAATTGAGCTGAATACATTTGGGGTATGAAAATATAAATTCTGAATAAGTGAAGTAGCTAAAAAAAATTTGGAAAAATTTTCAAGATTTTCAGTGGAGTCTTCCCTTAAACCTTTCTCTATCCAATGGTGTGCGGAAAGTGTTTCTACTATTTATAGTTTGTTTAAAATAAATATTTGAAATCTGCTCTTTCTTTTTGAATAACCTGTAGGTATTGTACATTGGTAATCCAAGGCATGATTCCTTAGACCACGTGGCGCTGTGCGAGACAACATTAATACAATCGCGTAAAAAAGTATGACAATGACAAATGAGCCGAACCCTTTCTTGCAAGGACATTTGTAGGGCTGCGGTGTTGTTATTGAACTTGGCGGCCCTTTGTTGTGCACGCTACGGTTGTTTCTTTTCCCTTGGGGATATACATTACCAGCTATCATAACGGAGAGTGTTCTTTGTTCCCGCAGTTGGTAATCGTTACTTATCGACCGTTAGATTGCGACATTGTTGAACGAGGGAATGCAATTACCTATTGTACGCTCTTCATACATCACACGTGGCCTTCGAACCATTATCGGTATTAAAGCAGCTCTGAAACGAATTAGCTATACAGGCTCAAATTGATTCTCTTTCTTACGTTTGCTGCGATCGAGCAGTTTTAGTTTTGTGAATTCGTTGTACCAGAGTTTCCATGAACACAACAAATTTACACGTTCGTATTACAACCAATTACACTTTCCCTCCCTCCGCTTATTACATAAATTTTGTATTTTGATAAATATATCATATATGAATATGTATCGTACTTGCAAAATATATTATTATGATGTACGGAAGTACATATAATATTTCCACGTAATGCACATTGCGTTAAAGTGTCAGGCAACGAATGATTTGAGAAACAGTTGGGTGGATAATAAATTTCTACAAATAAACGCTATAGTAGCTTATAAAAAGATGAATGGTCACCTAAACGCCAGCAATCTGCAGAAATTAGGAAAATTTCTTTTTAGAGTTAAAATTAGATGGGAAGAGAAAGTCAAAGCTCTAATGGAGATGGAATTATAAATGTTGAGTAGTCACACGATAAGAAACTACGGAGAGTGGTCAATGAAGTTAACAGAATAATTCTTAAGAGATTGAGCATAAAAATGAAAAAGCTAAAGTAGGAGTTTTAAATACAAGAGCTATACTTATTATTAGTGGTGTACAGACGTGGACAAATTATTAACAAAATTGACGATTTTTATGATAATTCTTGTTACAAAATTTGACTTTTCAATTTCGACTACCGTACAGTTGACAATTTTGCATATTTCTATCATTACAGCAGACAGAAATATACAAAAATGTCAACTGTAGTTTAAATTCAAGAGTTAAATTTTGTAAAAATATATAATAAAAATCTTGAATTTTTTGCTAATAATTTGTAAATTTGCAAAAATGTCAACTACAGTCTAAATTGAAGTGTCAAATTTTGTAAAACTATAAAATAAAAATCTTCAGTTTTGCTAATAATTTGGAAATACCCAATGTCAACTATACTCCAAATTGAAGAATCGAATTTTGTAAAACTATATATATACCGGTAATAAAAATCTTCAGTTTTGCTAATAATTTGTAAATACGCAAAAATATCAAATGTAGTCCAAACTGAAGAGTTAAATTTTCTAAAAATATACAATACAAATCTTCAATTTTGCTAATAATTTGGAAATACGCAAAAATGTTAACTGTAGTCTAAATTGAAGAATCATATTTTGTAAAAATATATAAAAAAATCTTCAATTTTGCTAATAATTTGTCCACGTCTATATTATTATTATTATTATTATTATTATTATTATTATTATTATTATTATTATTATTATTATTATTGTAAACAGAGGATACTTATAGGTTCAATATGTTGTTGTTCTTGTAATGTTTGTATAGAGAGTGATGGTGGATTAAGAACTGGAATACATCTAATCCGCCATGACGTGAACAAAGATTGATGAAATAAATAAATAAAATAATAAAAATAATAAATAATAATAATAATAATAATAATAATAATAATAATAATAATAATAATAATTTATTTTAGCTGGCAGAGTTAAGGCCGTAAGGCCTTCTCTTCCACTCAACCAGCAAAAGTGTATATACATATGCATGAACTTACAAAGAATGCAACAATTTGATTAAGTGAGAGTTACATGTATAAAGAGTTATTTACGAATTAAACAACAAAATACTATGAACTATTAATTAAACACTGAAATAAACTGTGTAGCAGAATTAAGCTAAAATACATAGAATGTTAATATATTTCAAATAATATTAAATACAAGAAAGAGATTATTATGAGACTTACTTACTTACTTACTTACTTACAAATGGCTTTTAAGGAACCCGAAGGTTCATTGCCGCCCTCACATAAGCCCGCCAGCGGTCCCTATCCTGTGCAAGATTAATCCAGTCTCTATCATCATACCCCACCTCCCTCAAATCCATTTTAATATTATCCTCCCATCTACGTCTCGGCCTCCCTAAAGGTCTTTTTCCCTCCGGTCTCCCAACTAACACTCTATATGCATTTCTGGATTCGCCCATACGTGCTACATGCCCTGCCCATCTCAAACGTCTGGATTTAATGTTCCTAATTATGTCAGGTGAAGAATACAATGCGTGCAGTTCTGTGTTGTGCAACTTTCTCCATTGAAAATACAGCACTATCAGGATGCATGTCTAAAGAATGAAGTAACAATGTAGTCAGTAAATATAATATTTCCGTGCAGATATTCTGCGTCATCACATGATGAAAGATGAGTGGAACGGAGAAAAATTCTCTCCGGCACCGTGATTTGAACCCGGGTTTTCAGCTCTACGTGCTGACGCTCTATCCACTAAGCCACACCGGATTCCCATCCCGATATCGGATCGAATCCTCTCAGTTTAAGTTCCGCTTCTTGGGTTCCCTCTAGTGAACATTGTGCCACTGTCATACGTCTATGACGCAGTGCATGAGGGTAGGCCACTAGAGGGAACCCAAGAGGTGGAACTTAAACTGAGAGGATTCGATCCGACATCAGGATGGGAATCCGTTCACACAAGTTGTGAAAAACGGCATTATAAATATTTCAACACTGTTTCTGGCAGTTCTTTATGTTTCGCATGAAACTGCAGCCAAATATAAAATAGGTGACTTAACGTTTTTCCAAGCAGTATCAGAAGACAATCCAACATAACATAATCCATTTTAAATGCTGTCCAAACTCAAGTGCAATAATTAATAATAGGCCCATAATAGAAACAACAACCAAATTTCTTGGCTCATAAATCGATAATGTGTTAAATTGGAAAAAATCATATTAAAGAAAGTACTCCTAAACTAAATTCAGTAAGTTTTGCTATTAGATTTATGCAAGAGATAGTAAATAAATATCAATATACTTTGCATACTTCCACTCGGTAATGAGTTTTGGAATAATACTGGGGAAATTCTACAGATAGTAACAGTATATTCCTACTACAAAAAAAGAGTAATTAGAATAACAGTAGGTGCAAAATCAAAGGAATGGTGTAAATTTAGAAATGTCTGCTATTATTCGATTAAGAAGCTTTTGTCATCAGTCTGCTTTAAAAAATACTGAGGCCCAATTGTATAAAACTCCCTGACTAAAGATCAACTTTGATCGAAGATCGAAAAGTAAACCGAGTTCAGACACTTTTCTATTGTATAAAACTTTTCTGCGATCAAATTACCTTGGTTCAAATGCAATCTAAGTTCACGTGCAGAAAAGGATATGGCAACATCGCATAAACAGGTGAAATACGTGATGCGGTTCCATGTTATAAGGTTTGTTCAGTGTTGCCATTCTAGCGATTTTAACTCTTTTTCAACAACAATTTCTTTTAACTTTTATATTGCTTAAATAGGGCAAATTTATGACCTTTTTATGCACCCCATAGTGACAAATTTAATCTTTCTTTGTTGATATAAAATCTGACTTTACAACTACTTTTTGGCGACTTTCCGTATTACACTCTGTTGGAACACTGTTTTTTTTGCAATGTAAATAATGGCGGACAATAAGAAGAAGGCTGACTGTTCACAAAGTTGTTATCATGTTATGGTGTTTGATACTGCTAAACATAATAAAGCTTTATAAAACGACAATTTTCATTTAGTAATACGGTTAATTGAACATTTATGAATGTACCTATCATATCCACTAATGATAATGGTTGTTATAAACATAATATAATTATGGGTTATGTTATTTGATATTGCTGAACAGATAGAGCCTTATAAAATATAAGAATATTTGTGTATTAAGGCAAGAAATTGAAAGAAATATATGTAAATGTACCTAACATATCTATTAATATTAATAATAATGGATATTTTATTTGCACAATCTGTCACTCGTATATTTCAAACAGAAAAGAAATAACTGAACTTGGATCATCTAACTTAATCGGAGAAATTTCTTCAGTCAAAGTTGACTTTAGTTTGAGACAAATTAATCTCAGATTAGACTTTATACAACACAAAATTCCAAGTTCAGCTGAAACAAGGATCAATTTAACCTCTGATCTAAGATTAAATGGTTTATACAATCGGGCCTGAGAGTTGTATTATATTCCTAAGTGATATAGTGTTAAAAGTTGTGTAAACAAGATGTATGAAAGTTAGAATTTATAAAACAGTTATATTACCGGTTGTTCTATATTGTTGTGAAACTTGGATTCTCACTTTGAGAGAGAAATAGAGGTTAAGGGTGTTCAAGGATAAGGTGCTTGGAAAAATATTTGGGGCTAAGAGGGATGAAGTTACAGGAGAATGGAGAAAGTTACCAGACGCAGAATTGCACGCATTGTATTCTTCACCTGACATAATTAGGAACATTAAATCCAGATATTAGACATGGTCAAGGCATGTAGCACGTACTGGCGAATCGAGAAATGCGTATAGATTTTTAATTTGAAGACCTGAGGGGAAAATACCTTTGGGGAGGCCGAGACGTAGATAGAAAAATAAATTGAAATGGGTTTGAGGGATGTGGGATATGATGGTAGGGACTGAATTAATCTTGCTGAGGATAGGGACCGATAGGGCTTACGTGAGGGCGGCAATGAACCTTCGGGTTTTCTAAAAACCATTTGTTAGTAAGTAAGTAACCATGCAACTTGTAATAAGTCCTTCCTTTATTAGAACGTTTAAAGAAATAAAAATGTATCTAATATCGACAGATCCTGATGTTCCTGGATCGCCCAATAAAATTCAGTGTTACTACATGTTTTGCCATAATTTTTGTATGCGTTCGTAATCCTCTACCCTTAATAATAATTAACAGTTAACTTAAGTAAGAAATTTATAGTACTAAATATTGGGGCCGAGGAAAACCATCTCACAACTACTGCAAGGCTGTTAGCTCTAATTTATAAAACATGTGACATAGCACGTTCATGTTCTAATGCCTTCAATAAGTAAACCTAGAGGATACAGAAGATTTATAATGTGATAGCAAATAAAAAATGGTAAATAAACAGAAACAATACATAAACTTCGCCATTTGTGTTCCATTAAATTTGTTTTCGTCTTGAGTTTGTTTGGAATATCTGTATGATGATGGGCGATTTCTAATAGATAGCAAACTGCCTTTGTTGGCTATCTTTGTTATTGGAACTCCATATAAAGCTCACCATTACTACGCGAGGACGATTTTATGACTTTGTGTCACCGTAGTGGCTATCGAATCGGAAAACGATCCGTCATGAGTGGCGATGTTGACAGTGACAAATTAATGCTATGGAGTCTGAAAATATCATCTTGTAAGGTCACAACCGTAGGCCTACGATGCAGAAGACAGTCTTCCAGACATCGGTATGTTTTCCGCTAAAAATAATAATGATCTCTCAGGCTCATTACTGGTGGAATCAAAACAACTCCAATAAATTGTATGAGATTCCTCACTAATATTAACAGCATCAAAATGACAATAGAAGAAAAAGCACTGATTCAATATGAAAAACTTATCAGATTACCAGGAAACAATTGGCATTCATACAGTCCCCTCTGTAGATTGAAAACTCAAAAACGTTTCATATCCATTGTTCAAGAATTAAAACAGAAAATCAATATCCCGAATTTAAAAGAAAACTTACAAATTAAACCAAACCCTTTAACTCTATTAAATATAGAATATAATCTAAATTTAATAGAAGAAATACTGAAATCAGAAGTAAACACTGAAATAATGAAACAATTGTCTTTAGAGACAATTAATATTAGGTACCCTCCACAAAACTGGCTTCATTTATACACTGACGGATCCTTGATCTCCAGAGAACAAGGTGCCAGTGCAGGTGTTACGTGCTGTCTCTTCTCATTTTATAGATCTCTTGGATATGGAAAAAGTTTTGATGGTGAAATCATTGCAATAAGTGAAAGTCTCAGGAATCTTCTATGCCACATCAATAAATTTAAGAATGCAGTTATATTGTCAGACTCCAAAGCAGCTATTCTATCAATAGTCTCTAAACACACACCTTCATCTCAAACAGCAGAAATAACTAAAATGCTCTCTCAATTATTATCACTCAATAAAAGAATTGTATTCCAATGCATACCATCCCACTGTCGAATCCTAGGAAACGAGAATGTGGATGCACTAGCAAAGAAGGGCAGCACTGCTACTTACAGACCTGTTACTAAATCTACGTATTTTACTTACTTACTTACAAATGGCTTTTAAGGAACCCGAAGGTTCATTGCCGCCCTCACCTAACCCCGCCATCGGTCCCTATCCTGTGCAAGATTAATCCAGTCTCTATCATCATACCCCACCTCCCTCAAATCCATTTTAATATTATCCTCCCATCTACGTCTCGGCTTCTCCAAAGGTCTTTTTCCCTTCGGCCTCCCAACTAACACTCTATATGCATTTCTGGATTCGCCCATACGTGCTACATGCCCTGCCCATCTCAAACGTCTGGATTTAATGTTCCTAATTATGTCAGGTGAAGAATACAATGCGTGCAGTTCTGCATTGTGTAACTTTCTCCATTCTCCTGTAACTTCATCCCGCTTAGCCCCA